>JASAND010030904.1:0-39724 GCA_030248195.1 Trissonchulus latispiculum
GGAAATCCAGACAAGCACGCACACTAGAAAACTAGCTACACAAACACAGGGTAATAGTAAAGTTTCAATACAGTTTACAAAATAGTTGTACGTAACCAAAGCCCACTAAATTAGTTTAAACCCTTCAACAAAAACTAATGTCTCCAGAATAAATCCCTAAGCCGTCGCGGCTAAACTAAATTATTTTGAAATAACCCTCTAAAAACCTTCTGTCTAAAATAAACCACCATATTAAAAAGAGAGTAAAGCTCAATAAAATACTGCTAGTGAATTTAGATCGACCCACGAGGTCGCCTCGGAGCCTGTAATAGAAAATAAAAACAAACCAATGACTTACGTTACCAAGAGAATCCAACAGGAAAGGCAAAGAAATATACACTCAGTACTAGGGCCACGGAGCAATAAACGGCCGCACACGAGAAAGACAAAAGTTAAGACTGACTAGTTTTTAAAGGAGACGTCTGAGTGGGATGCCTAGTGAATTTTGATTGGCTGAATTTGAGACCCCCTCTGCAAACTGGATGCTCGGCGAGCATCAAAGAAAATTCAAAAGACAAGCAGCGCCACCTAGTCGCTAAGTGGGCTGAATAAAACATACGCATTTTACCATAGGAAAACAAACACTTTCAAACAAATTTCGCTCTAAATTTACACACCATATATTTCTAATTAAAAACACCACTCTTACTACAATTTCACACTAAAATAAATTCTCTAAAAATACACACTCAACACTCATCACAACTCACACATTACAGTGGCTTACTCTTCTTCTATAATATAATGAAATTAATTATGGACTCTTGGTAAGACACTTAGCTCTTCCTAATTAGAATAAGAATATAAAGTCGAAATCTCGGGGAGGGGGGCTTCTCAGCGTGTAAGCATACAACGCTGACATTTTTTTTAAAAACGGGCGTTTTTGACAAATAAAATACTAAATATTTAAATACTTAAATACTATAATTTGAGCTAGGAAAATCGTGCAGCAATAATTTTTATATCATTATGTGGGCTAAGTTGCGTAGAGGGAGATCTTTTTAATGATATAAAAAGTATATAGTTCGGTTTAGGCAATCCCTTATAAATTCAGCAACAACGTAAGGCATTTATAAGAAATGATGAAATTCCCAGATTTTTCGTGGCAAGGGTGCTTTATTGCCGGTTTGTTGTATGTTTGCTGAGAAACCCCCGAGATTTCTGCCTTAATGTTTCGAGCATCTTGCTAGCTTATTCTATTAGGAAGAGCTGAGTGTCTTACTCTTGGTATTATAACTCTTGACAACACTGATCAGGATTTAGGATACACTTGTACAGGCCTTGATTTAGGTGAGCAATTCCCGTTTAAACTATGTTTTTAGTTCGTGCAAATCTAAACATTATAACGTAACCTTTGTATTGAAACAACAGTGGGACTGTGGACTGCGTTCTTGCCTGAACTCGTGAAAGCACACAGCTCACTCTAGTAGACACAACCAAAGCTTTTCGGTTGGTTGCCATCAGTTTGCTTTGGTTGACTTATGTTAAAGGAGTAAAAATAGTTAAAGCATAACACCTCTGAATCCGGCAACAAAAACCGTTATTTGTAGCCAGCAGCAGTAATGAGCCGCCTAAACCGGCAATCTCCATTTACGATGCCGATTTATCCTTGCGTGATAGTGATGTGTTTTGTTCAACGTTGGGTGTACACCCTGCTCTCAACTATTAAACCAAGCTTCTAAAACAAAGTATATATTTGCTTTTTGTCTTAACTGTGAAAGTGGGTTAATTCTTAATTTCAGATAAGTCGCTTAGTGAACAAAAGGAGCTTTGCGAGAAGTACAATAGCATTGCAAATTCCATATTCTGGGAGACAAGTTCATCAGAAGACCAAGAAAAGCTATCAAATAAAGTTTGGGATGCGACCGCTAAAAATCCGAACTATTACTACGTGTGTATATCAAGCGACATCAGCAGCAATTCTGCCGCCAGCTATAAAGGATCGGGACAATTGGAATCATTCCGGCAACTGATCAAGGTCCTTCGAGCTTTGGGAGAACAGAATGACTTTGACCCAAATAATATTGGATGGGCAGTGAAGAGTAGATGTGGATTTGCCGCTGCAGCTGTAATTTTTCAAACAATTATCATATTATTTGAAGCTGGCTCTAAGTTAGTTCAAAGTTCTTACTAGTGCGAACCATTAGCTCTAAACTGGCATAACATGATGACAAGTAGATTCATGATCATCAAAGCAGTGCAGTGTGTAATGAAACTGGAATCTTTACGTAATATCAATTTAAGGTGGTGATTCCCTTTGGTCACATAAAGTTTGCACCATTATTACTCATTCATTACTTGGAGTTAAGAAGCTATTTTTATATCAAAATGCAGCTTGACATTTTCTCTTTTTAATGCGTATCATGAAACTAATGTTTCCTTTCTAAAATATTTTTTAACACATTTTAGAAGAAGTATAATTTTCCAGATTTTTTGCAGACTCAAGTAAATTTTTTCGCGAGACATCGGTTATATCATTCGATACCTCCAAATAGCTGGGGACGATTTATTATTTATTGTGAAATCGCTCTTTGTTACGGAGAAATAAGCTGAAATGTGTGCGTAACCTATATTTTGCTACTTTTTCCAAATTTGTCAAGCGATTACTTTAGCTAGAATGCAGTAATCGAGGCAACTAAAAAATCGTCCCTGGGTATATTTGTGCAGCACATATCTGTTAAGTAGCAGCCCTTCTGTAGGATTGGATTGTATTCATATCTTTTGGAAGATGAAAAGATATGAATACAATCCTATTCTTTCCATCACTCTCAATGGCAGGGAATAGGTTGAGTAACCTTTTGGTGAACAAGGCTTCTTATGCTTAACATAAATGCCGATATCAATTCGGGATGTTCTTCTGGGATCATCTCTTTCATAGTTAATTTCCATTCTTTGACTTCACAACACCTTCATCTTGCATGGTGGATGCTCCACAATCTTTGGAAAAAAATTGGTCGTGTTTTTGCAAAAACTACATTTTTATGATATCAGCCTACGGGATAGCTGCTGGAAGACGATCATGCGTCGGATAATTTGCTCCTGTGAGACCTTCAGATCGACGCCCTTAGTTTGATTTTACTGCTTGCATAGTTCAAGAAATGATGGATTATTTGATTTCTTCGAAAATGACAAGTTTTCAACCCCAAAACAAGAAAATCGGCTATATCTCACGGTAGAGAAAGGCTAGAACGTTGCTTTAAAAAGCGAAAATATGACGCTCAAAGAGATCTTTCGAATGTATATAGTCATGACTGTATAGCTGCTGCCAAACTTTTAGAAATTTGGAAAAAACCGCCCTGACCGGGAATCTCGGATTTTTGAATCGGGATTGCGCGGAGGGTGTTAAAACGCTAACAGAACGTATTTAGGAAAGTTTCGTCAAATTTCATTTTGATTTACGCCGCCAACCAATAATATGTGCCCAAAAGGAATCACCACCTTAAGTATAAACTCACCGTTGTTGTGTCTTTAGGTTGCTGAAGCCAAGACAAAAGAAGGGGTAAAGGCGCTTTGCGACGTCGTGGCACTATGTCGAAAATATATGGATAAGGTTTATCCTACAGAGTCAAAAGACGAAGACAATAAAGACAATGAAGAAGCAACTAGAGAAAAACCACCGGGAGATGAAAGTTTCTTCAAGGACTGCTACGCTGAAATAATTTGCAGAATAAACGAGCCTGAACGACTGGACACTTTTTCAATACTGCTTCATCAAGAACTAGAGTTTATTCTGAAGATGTTATTGGAGGAATCTAAAACTAAAAGCAGTAAGCAAAGCATAAAGTCTTTTGAATAAACGGACAGGAACCTTTTGAAAAAGAACTTAATATATATTATGTACAATTAGCCAGATCAGAATCAGCATATGTACAATCAACCAGTTTTCTTGGACAACCGATACCTTTGCTCAAATAGATTATTAGAAATCGGTAAGATTACAGTGCAGCAAGCAACATTATAGGCAACTTCGATCAAACCAAATTTTTTCATAGGACCGTTACCGAGTTGGTTAATTACATACACTTATAATCGCAAAAGCTGTAGACAAGTTGTAAAAAGTGTTTCAAATTGTAAACGCAGGAAGTTCACCTAAAATCACCTACATAACACCTTAGAATTCGATAAAGCAGAATTTTACATCATCAATTTTAAAGTTTTACGGGTTTACATGCTTCGAACATCTCTATGCAAACATAAAACCCAATTCGGAGACAAGCGGTCTGGAACAGACAGGTTGAGGCTCGCAACTTCTAACTCGTAAAACTCGAGCTACTGAGATAACCTACGCCATACTTTTGAGTGAGCTGGTATACTATCACTGCAAACTTAAGTTCTGTGTTCTTGGCTGCTCTACCAACACTCTCATTCACTCCTCATAAGAAGCCTTTTTTAAACAAACAGTTCCAGTACATGTTTTCAGGAAGTAGCGCCAGGGGCCTATTTCATAAAACTTACATTTGCTACAATGTAGCTACATTTCTACATTTATTGTAGTTTTCGGTTTCATAAAATATTCTACATTGTAATGTAACTACAGTGTAACTGGGTACATTACAATGTAACTTACATTACAATGTAGTTGTTTCTGTATTGAAAAC
This sequence comes from Trissonchulus latispiculum, assembly GCA_030248195.1. Classification (NCBI taxonomy): domain Eukaryota; kingdom Metazoa; phylum Nematoda; class Enoplea; order Enoplida; family Ironidae; genus Trissonchulus; species Trissonchulus latispiculum. The sequence continues at coordinate 4,638 of JASAND010030904.1, forward strand.
GTAGGACCTACAATGTAGCTACATTGTAACAAAATTGAGTCGATGTAATAAAACTATTTGCAGTACAATGTCATCTACAATGTAGCTACATTTGCTACTGTGGTCAAGAGCAAGACCGCTGTAACTCTTAGATTTTTGCCATTCTAAATAGAAAAAATGAAGGAATAGAGAAGTATTTTCTACCAAAAATTATATAAAAGGTATTTAACTATAGTGAGGCGTTGTCTGCGCTACTGCAAAACTAAAATTTAAAATTTTTACTTTGCTACAAATCTAGAAAAAATTAGCAGATGGTCAAACAAAGCAATAAGAAGTTACGAACAAATATTTTTGCTAATTCGATCAATTAATTAATTACAGTTAACATATTTTTAATTTTCTCAGCTGGCAAATTTAATGTAACAATGTACCTACATTGTACATTTCCATAACTACAATGTAGAAAAGGGCTTTCCATCAAGAAACTTCAAAGGAGCCGAATGTAATGTAACTACATTACATTGTAAAATCTACATTTGTTTTATGAAACAGAAAAATGTACCTAATGTAAAAAAGCTACATTGTAGTGTACTGAATGTAATGTACACAATGTAGTTTTATGAAATAGGCCCCAGGCCATACCTATCAAGCCATCAGTGTTCGCCATGTAGCTAACTGCTGTCGACGTGGCACTGAGTTAAGCTGTGTTTGCTATTACTGTGATCGGTTTTAGCTTCCCCACACCGTCTGTATAGTTGGTGTTTAATTTTTAGAAGAACCAAAAGATGCCGACTGCATTTGGTTCAGTGCATTCTGGTACAACGGTAGTTGCCTTTTGATGACGGTGGCACAGCAGAAACCAAAAATGCTATGTGTTAAAGAAACGCTGGGGAGTATTTACGAAGCCTTCAAGAACTGTCACAAACAATGCAGCGTAAGCTGAGCTTTTTCTACTAGCTGTGCTTGGGGAGAATGTATTGTAGTGTGCCACAATCAAACAAATGCAAACACAAAACAATGTAATGAAACGCTGAACGCTAATCAACACGATTGACGGTCATCGAAGCTCCCCAGTCTTAATAGAAGATACTGCAACCAACCCTTGATTTTAAATAAATTGTCGTATTTCCATTCCACCCTTATGTTATAAATAAATTACCAATGTTTTTCAATCATTGGCACTGGCAAACCTCTAGCACTCTTTTTTGTGTCAAAAAACGCTTTGGCTTGATTTGTAGATCTGGCTTCAGCTGATCATATTCCTATACGTTCCTGGAAGGGAATATTTTGAGCCTCATCTACCGTCTATTGTCAAAAAGGCCTTCAACGACGAAGCCTATTCAGAAGGATATCAACTGATATGTAAAGTTCTTTGCTACTCAAAATCTCTCGAATCTGACATAATTGATTTGGTGGAGGATCGACTTCTTTCAAGCGCTTGTCCATCTTATGAAATTCAACAAGCATTAGAAACATTAGGTACTATTAGTCATGACAGTAAACCGTGATCCTGTCCAACATTTTGTTGTTTTAAGATGGCATTTCTTAAAGCCAACCCAGCCCAATTGTCATCGCAAGCACAGGGTTTCTCCGTTGCAGTGCAATTAGTGTTGGTCTCCAAAGAAAAGTTATTTTGATTGTGTTTAAAAATTATGAATGACATTAAATTAACTGCCGAAAATTATAAATCAAAACGTTGAACTTGATTACTTGCGGGGAAGGTATGTCGCTAAAAATATCTCGAAGATAACATTTGTTGTACAACGGACGGTATATGCCAGAGCATAGGGCACGTATATAAGGTCCATATAAGGTATACGGCATCCGAAGTGATAAATACACTTTACTATGTGGATTCCATTTCTGTTTCAGAAATGATAGCAGAGAATACCGATGTTTCCATGTTGGGTAGAAAACGGTATGACGACTACTACAAAGCAGCAACGAGAGGAGCCGATACCAATGTTTGCATACAGCTAGTCATCAGTTTGCTTTGCAGCAATGGTGTGAGAAGCGAGAAAGAGGCAAAGAAAGCCTTAAAGTCTATGACAGAGTTTTCAAAAACCTATTCTGAAGCAAACTACAAAAGAAATGTTCTGGGTCATATGAGTCGCATAGGAGCCCTATATCCGAATGTCGTTTTGGAATTTGGAAAATGGATTGAAGATAATACGGAGCCGGAAGTGCAGAAAGAGGTTGATGAAGTTTGGCAAATCTTGAAGCAAGAACGTGAAAGGCCTAAACCTATAAAGTCGAAATCTTGCCTTTTGATGTAAATTACAGCTGCGAGATTTGGCAACAGAGTTGCTTATCTCATTTTCATGTTTTTTCATTTATAAAGATCAGTGCACAGCTGTATGTAGTTGTGGGTACTTGTACAGATACAGAATGGAGAAATAAAGTTGTGACTTAATGTACATTTTGTACACCTATATCAAGACGCCACCGTATAATTGTATAAAACAAAATTCTGTCGTGTTTCAACTTCAATAATTGTACGTAATTCCTGACTCTTCAGGAATTTTGTATTGCTCTTGTTCTTATCACCAAATTATGCGCCATCAAATTTTAGGAATCAGGAACACTTTCTGAATATCTTCAGGAATTCTGAATTATACTATTACTCCTTCTTTCTTACCTACCAAAATTATCTAACATAAATTTATCTAAGACAAATAAAACCTGGAAAGCAGATTTAGCGGAAAGTAGAATGGATTTTACAATCTGACAAGTAAAATTTGGCAGATTGCAATCTGACACGTTTGGGTTGGTCAGTTCACGATCTGACGTGCCAAGTGGGCGTAACTCTGCAGGCTTAACACAGTTCTGCTATCTGACATGTCAGATTGCAATCTGCCAAAAATGTTTGGTCAGCTTATGATCTGACACGTTTCGTTATTTGACAACGACACATTTATACAACGGAAAATGTTCTTGCATCATTTAAAGTTTACAGTTTAAAAACTTTCCGGACTATTAACCAATTTGTGCAAGATCCAATGATTTGCTGAACAACATGTTTTATGCTTTTTTATTCCTCCTAACTTCTGTGCATTTGCCTACTTCCAAAGTTCGCAGCTTTTGTGTATTAACGTCGAAACTTGACTGAGACTACTTGTTAAAAACCTACTTTACTAGCTGTAATCCACTCTAAATTATCTAACTTAAATTTAGCAACAGATCACAAACAGCACTCATTAGTGTGTATCAATGTAACCATTAGCTTATCATTCATAATTAATCAGTCTTGTGTTGTATCGAGCTAATGAACGGCGGCCAGTAGAGCCAAATTATGTCCATCTTTGCCTTATTTGGCTTTTATTAAAACCGTAAGTTTTTGTTATTAAGTACTATGACTCCAATCTCTATTTCTCTAATGTATCTTTTGTTGGAGATTACTTCTTTCTATAGGGCGAGTTGCCCCTATTTTCACGTGACCTAAGAACCTGCTTTCGTTTCGCCATTTAGGTACCGGCTTAGTCCCCGTACAGTAAACCGGTAGTTAACAAATTTATCAGGTACACTTAGAATCTAAGTAGTAAGTACTGTCAGGATGTTAGCTTTCTATTTCAGATTCATCAAAAATTTCTTCACCCTTTCCGAGTATCTACGTATATAGATTAACACTACCAGATTCCAAATTCGAGTGAACAATTGAGCAACAAGATACCTTTGGAAAAATCAAGTCAGCTATCGCAAATTCCCCGAGTTTTGGGTACTTCCTCCACCCGAACAATGAGACAGCAGTAACTACAGATGCAACAAGCGTCTGACTGAGCGCTGTCCTCACCCAGAGGCAAAACGGTCGAGAAAGAGTGATCACTTTTGCGTCTAGAGCACTCAGTCCTGTGTGAAGTTTGGTCCTATATGCGCTTGTCGTCTCGAAATAAAATGACCGGACTTCGAATAAATTTAGGAAAACTAAGCGCAGGTTCGAGACACAGGTGTGCGATGCTAAGAACTTAAACACTAATTCTCCCCCTATGATTAAGAAATTATCGAAACTTACAACGTCCCTTTATTATAAATTCACAAAATGAAAATTACACAAAACCAAAACATAATTGGCCAATTTAAAGTACGAACGATAAACTGATAGCACATAAAAAACCGGAACATCGAGAATGTATAAGACCTCAAAGTAATGCCGAACACCTACCCGCAAATTGACCCCAATCTAACTGCCCCAACTGGTTTCTGCAAAAGACTTATATAGTGAAAAGAAATCAATTTAAGCCAACTGTAATAGAGAGACGTTGTGTCTGCCCCTTTTGTGAATTGAGTATATATTTTTAGTGAGTTTGTTTTAATGTGAAAATTGAGTAAGAATGGTATTTTTAGTGAGAAATGTGTGTTGTGTGAAATTGCGTTGAAATTGATTTGAAATTGGTTGTTTTTCATGTTAAAATGTGTTGTGTTTTATTCAGCCCACTTAGCTGCTAGGTGGCGCTGTTTGTCTCTTAAAAATTCTCTGGATGCGCTCTGAGCATCTCGTCTGCAAAGGGGGTCTCAAAATGGACCAATCAAAATTCACCAGGCTCCTCTCTCAGCATCCCTTTCAAAAACCAGTCAGTCTTATCTTTTCAGTCTCTCGTGTCCGGCCGTTTTTCTTTACTTGAAGAATTTGAGCAAACTTTACTGAGCAAAAATTTACTCAAAAACTTGAGCAATAATTTAGCAGACCATACGCGTAATGAATTTGTCCAAAATACCATAGAGGGACTAAAATTTATAGTAGTGCCAAGAAGGGACGGGTGTAATTATCAGTCATCAGCATATGCTAGGGTAATCTGTCGATAGGACATGGAAGATTAATGGTGGAGTAATATGGAATAGAAATAGTAAATAATCGAGTTAAAATTGTTACAGGAATTGGTTGGCCGGACAAGAATGCAATATAGACAAGCACAAATTGTCAGCCATGGTGGACTGGAAGACTGCAGAGAACAACTCGTGTCCTCAGGGGGTAAGGGAAATGGGGTAGGCACAGGAAAGTGCGGTCGCAATGGAAGCGGAGTGGGAGCAACTAAGCTGAGGGGATGAGGACGTCGTCAATATATACCGGTAGGTCAGTGAGTATTTTTTCCATAATCCTCTGGAAAGTGGCAGGGGCATTGCACAACCAAAAGGACATAGCATTCATATGGAACAATTCCATATGAGAAACGAAAGCAGTTCGAGCTAAACCTCCACTTGCCAGTACTCGGCCGCCAGGTCTACAGTGGAGAAAAGGGTCGCACCCTGTAACTGTTCGAGGATTTCATCAATTTTATGAAGTGGGCAATTGTGCTTTTAAGCAATCTTGGTTAAACGGCAGTAGTCAATGACAAAACGGGTAGACCCGTCCTTTTTCCGACAAGGATACAGGGGGACGACCAGGGGCTAGTGGATTGAGGAGAATACGCCTTCGTCAAGCCTGGCTTTGATGTGCTTTTCAAATTATGCTTTGTCTTTTGGGTTGTTCCAGTAGGTCCGGCTTTTGATGGGACCCTCCTGTCAGTACCTTTGACGTGTTGGTCCACTTTTGTCCGACCCGGATTCTCAGGTCGGCCAATTACGTCACAATACTCTGCAAGGAGTTGTTTCAAACCATTTTTTGAAGTGATCGTCTAAATCCATAGAAGCAAAATCGACATTTTCCTCGATGGATTTGACGAGTTTGGGGTGTAGGGGTTGAGGGGTCATAGCGTCTGCTGAGTAACAAAGATCAGTGAACCCATGCAGACCTTTTTCTGTGCGGGCAGGATTTGGATCGAATTGTTCTGTTGCAATGGGTTGGAAAAAGTGTAGCCTCCATTTGTTCTCGGAATACTTGGTTTTGGTTCTGCCCCTTCGTCACCAAGGTTGGGGGTATTTGGGAGAAACACCAAATTATCCAAAGGGGTGTCTGAAGAGCCTTGGAGACAAAAAATTGTGGGATCGATCCATTTTACTGAGGCATGATCAGGTTACATCACTTCCTCTACAATGGGAGTACCTCCAGGTAAAACTGTCCTTTTCAATTTCGCAAGGAGGACGGGATTAATGACACGCGGGTTAACACAGGGCTATTTGCGTAGCCGGATGACAGGACCAGGTTGCGGCTGTTCCTGCATTTGAAGGACTTTTAATACGCCTCATTCAGCAGCATTCTGGTAGTCAATGGAATGAATGGGTGTAACGGGGTCACCTTTACCGAGGGGTAAATGCTTGGGGAGTTTTACCTGGCAATCACGGGGATTGTACACACGGATATAGGAGACCATGTCCGACGCTTCAAGGACTCCAAGGACAGGATAGCACTCAAACTGTTCCATTACTTCGGTATTTGGTCCAAAAAAGACGGCCTGGAAGCACCTCTTCAATGAGGCACCGCACCGGAACCATAGCTTTTGACCGAGGGGAAAAGTTCGTGCATACATGAAAAAACACTGACCACGACGTTGATACTGAACTTGTTGGCTAAAGCCTGCAGTTCAGAAGTTGTTAGAAGGATGGCTTCCCATAGAGTGTAAAGGGCATGATGTTTGGGGACCATTAGCCAGTCAAACTTTTCCATAAAGTCATACCTGATGATGAAATCTTGGGTGAATCCTTGGGTAACGTGGAAGGTAAAAGCTGATTTATGACCGTTGCAGGTGAAAGGAATTTCACATTCCCCGATAGTTTACAGAGCCTTGTCCTCAGTCACTGTGGACACTATGGATGGCTGAGGTGACCATGGAAAGAGAGAGGGAACCATTGGTGTAGACCCGGTCAGAGAAGGCTTTTAGATATCAGGCACACATTCGCACCTGAGTCCAATAGGGCTATGGTTTTGACCTCGAATACACTTACCAGTATATGGGGACTTTTGCGAAGGGAAATTCGTGTACATTTGGACACGGAAAAGGAAGTTTGGCCACAGACGACTGCTTGAACCGATTCTCCACGGTACCACGGTCTGTCGCATTGGTTTGCGTAGGAATTAAGTCTTCCTCCTCCAGGGATGGGTCAGCAATACTGGTGATTGGAACTGTTGGCTTTGGACCAACATCGTCAATGGTTATAGCAGGAATGTGTTGTAAGGGTATCTTTGGCGGGGCGCCTTCAGATAAGGATCATTAATGGTTTGGAGGAGGGAGTTTGGTATAGATGGGAACAGTTTGTTTGGTCTTGGATTTTTCTTTGGAAGACTGGGGTATTTTGGGAGGATTGGTGTATTACCTGGGGGCCGAGTCACTCCAGAGGGACTGGTTGGGCGCACGGAATCCACCAGACGCCTCCAGTTCGTCTGTGCGTTGACGAGCCAGACGTTCCCGGGCCATGAAATTCCTACGAGCAAAGTTCATTGCTACCTGTAGATCCGAATTGCTTTTCTGATGGAGCTGCCAGCTTCTAGTGCATGCACCACTGTTGATCTCCACTTCATAGAATGACTCTCGGACTTCTTGGAACATGTGTAATGAAATTACTATTTTTGTCACTGTAATTGTTGTTTTATTCAGTAAAAAGGTGTTTTGCGTCCTTACAGCCTCACCTAGCAACCAGGAATAGGTTAGCAAACTAGTACAAAAACGGCCTAACTAAAGATGAATTTAGGCCTTACTGGAAAACCCACCAAAATAAGGAATTCAGCGGTTATTAATTGGTTTTAATTGAAGATCTCATGGCCAGTCCAGTTATCTATGTCAGGTAATTACATGTAGAAACAAGCCATATCTGCAACTGTCAATCGTAATCTATGCCTGTATTCTGTGTCTGTCAAAACTGCCAGAATTGCCTTACTGTCTCAACAATTCAACTAATTAATAGGGCTCAACTAGTGTGTCTTAACCGTATTCGTGCGGCCGTATTGAGGCCCTTGAACTACAATTAATTAGTGAACGTAATAGGTGTTAAAGAAACTTAAATTTCGTGTAATTAATAAGGTTATCTCAACTCTTAGAGCAAGGATTCGAACCTTTGACCTTTTGCCCTCACGATGCGTGTGTGGGATGGCCGTATTGAGGCCTCCCACTATTACATAAACCCCTATTACATCAGCCTTGTGCAAGGGTGGTCGTATTTGAGACCCCCTTAACCTCCCCGCTTTTGTCCCTTTTACGTCAGCGTTGCATAACGCCAATTTCGGCATCAAACTCCCTTAAATAGCAATAAAACACATTATTATCCACTTCATTACTACATTTACACACCAATTACAAACATGTACACAATATCACGGTTTTTTCTTCTTTAATCCATGAAACAACAAAAAGTAAAAATTAATTATACTACTTTTAAATCCTGCCTATTGGTCTTAATTCCTTTCTTTAAGGAGTTTTCAACTCCTCCCCTTTTTCCTCTCCCTTTTACGGGTCGGCCTTTTATATGAGGCCGCCCGTCTGTTTGTCTGGAGAGCGTGGAAAGCTCCCAGACCTTACGTGAACGAATGCCATTCATGCATTCAGTCACGTAAGTCCCGTAATTGTGACCTCACAAGGGTCACCGCTGACCTCCCACCCATATAAGGCTGAATCCAGCCTTGCACTACTCAGTAAACAAATGTAGGTAAACAGATATATACATACATATATAGCTACATACAATAATAACAGGTACTTAGGTACTTAAGTTATTAATTACATAGGTACTTATTAGTAGTCTAGGTAGGTTAATATTTTTAGTTTTTATCTTAGGTACCTAGTATTCTTACGTAATATGTTTTCGTCTTTCTATTTCCTTTGGGTCCTTGACGGACCAAACAGGTGTGGCTCCCTTGCTTTCCAATAAGCAAGGGAGACCTTTTGTGTCGGCCGCTGGAGGACCAAGTCTTGAAATTATTGGGGCTTCTGTTTATTGCAGATTTATGAGCCCCAGCAGTGACCCCGAAAACTTGATACTAAAAATCCGGCCTCTGGCCGTCTACTTTTCTGAGTTAGGGGTCACCTGCTCTCATCAGTTTCGGGGGTCCTCCAGCCGCCAGACGCGCCTGTGGGCTACCGTAGGTCACGACTCGGTAGCCCAATAGAAAAACGTTATCACGCCAAAACAGCCAATCAGCAGTAAGAAGCTGAAAGGCCAGCCCCTGATGGGGTCTCGACTGCAATTAGCAGTTTGCAGTCAGTGCTTGGCTGGCAGTCGGGAAGAGAGGTTGGTTTCTCTCCCCTAATAACATTAGCTTCAATGCTAGCCCCACTTTGTCCGTATGTCTCCGGGGGAGATGTGTTCTGTGCCAATTATACGGAGGCCTGAACTTAAGCATCTCCCTCCTTCCCCCCCTTCTTCCCGTAGGGTTTTTCTTTTAGGTTCTGCCAGCCAGGCACTCACGATCTGGCCGACCCCGTGAGCCCATATGTCTTCGGACGGCTCATGGGGTGCACTGCTTCTGACCCAGGGACCCTTATGCCTGAAAGGCGGTCCCCGGGTCCCACCACCTCTGCTATTTCCCGGGGTCTTCGGACCCCGGAAGACCATTTTTTGTAGTATTTTCGGGCCTAGAGCCCTTTGTTTTCTATGTTTCGTACTTGTGAGGGTGTGGGCCTTTCGCCCCACCCTCTGGGGTATTTTTATTTAGATTCTTGTACTTTTCCCCAATCAGTTTGCGAGCAGTTGAACCTCGCAAACCACGTCAAAAAGCTCTAAAAATTATCACCTTCCCCGTTTTCTGCACTTTTCTAAAAAGACCCCTTTTTGGCCCCATTCACAACTAAGATTGTCCTGGGTTATTTCTGCTCACTCTAAAACTGCCCCTTTTTACCTCTTTTTAACCTTCTCATTTTTACTCTAAAACTCCACTTTATACCCTAAAATCGACATAAACTTGGGTAGTCAGTTTTAAGGGAGGACCCTCACATACCCACCTTGAGGAAGGGGAGTTAGGCCACTCCCCGGGAGTAGGTCTCTCAGGTTAGGACCCCCCTTATCCCTACAGCCGGCAACCAGAGTTGTCGGCCATGTTTCTATATCGCAATCCAAAAGCCACTGTATAACCTTGTATTGTTTGTAATCATTGCCGGATTAAAACATGAGGCTGCTTAAAAACACTCTAAAAACAAAAATCTACCTTCTAAATGTTGTTCAACTCACTAATTATTAAGACTTTAACAGGGGAATACCGGCTCCCCTTAATTAAAGCTGTCCTTAGTCTATTCTTGTAATAATTGCTATAACAGCAATTATTGTCCCCGTTGGCTTTTACACAAACAAAAAGAAAATACACACGGGTGATCACGTGGGAATGGCCATTTCTGGGCCATTCCCGAACTATAATGCACTCTCACGCAATCGTAGCTAGTAATACGAGTTAGTTAGGTTAGTAACCTGGGAATTAGCCCCACTTTAGCACTGTTAGGAATATAATTTGTACTGTGTTGTATAAATGCGGCTCATCACGTAAGCTCCTCCAGTTGAGGTTGTGAGAGAAGTCAAGTGTGCGTAAGGTGTGAATGTTGCGTAATTGTGTCTGAATAATTGTGTGAGTAACTGCGAATGTATGACTGAAATAGTATGCGTGAAATAGGGTAGGCACGATTGTATGCGTGTGTTTACCGTCTAAATGAGCGTGTGAAAGTAGTATGTGTGAATTTGTATGAATGGAAGTACGTTTGCTGTATGATTATAATCGTATGAGTGGGACTGCTCACGTAAACCCCTCGCGGAGGTCTTGAGTGTAGTCCGCAGGGCAATAGTTAGCTAAGCTATAATATTAGTAATTAGTCTTTAATAATCAGAACATACATTATAAGCAGCTAGGCCAGGTTAAAGTAAGCGTTTAGTCTAGGGTTAGTTAGCTTTAATAGTATCAGTCAGTTCTAGTACTAATAGTCGGCATTAGTAATTACGGTTAGTGTTATAATGTTAGTTAGGTTTGTTAGTAACTGTTAATATTTGTTAGTATATGCTGTCCGGTTAGAGACTGACCCCCAGAGGCGCGCGTAAGTCACCTGATTCAAGGTGCGGGCCCTCTGCAAGAAAAGGGTCGATCTACCATCATCTAGTTGGATTTCTAGGCCCAGGTTAAGCGCGTTGGTAACCTCATTTGCATAATTGCGGTAATATGGTTTGGGAACCAAATAGTAGGTTACCGACCCAGGTTAGGGTTATAAATGTCGTTATTACGTCTAGTTAGGCAGGTAGTGCATAGAATAGGCCTCTGTCAGTATCAGGTAGTCAGTAATAAGTAATAGTAAGTAATGTTCTGTAGTAATTAACATTATCCTGTTCAGTGGCCAGGTTTGGGCCTTAACTAAGTATTATTCATTAATTATAGTAATTATGTAAGTAGGTTACACGTCATATACTGGGTAATACGTAGTAGTTAGAGTAGGTCAGTCTAGCTGTAGTCCTAGGTTCATAGTAAATACTGAGTAGTGCACACGTGACTCTATGCCCATGAGAGGCTCGGTCAGAGCCTCATTTGCATATTTGACCAAGTAGGCCGGAACGGCCCCAAGCTTGGTCCTCTTCGTTCGTTTGATCCTCGAAAACGTCAATCTTCGTCTGTTTTCAACCTAAAAGCACAAAAATAACACATTACGCGTTACACAATATACAATCCGGGTCTCGAACCCGCACGTGAAAGCCAATCGGTCTGGACAATAGTTGCTGGGGTTTTAATCCCCACCACCTTTGTTTCTAATGGGTTTTAACCCATTTGATTCAGGTAGCCGATCGACGCCTGCTCATCGCTAATTGAGTCCTCTGTTGCTGCGAAGATCGATTCTGTTTGGTGCTAGCCCTGCTAAGTCAGTCCAGTTTGGAGTTCACGTGGAGCGGTGTTTCAGTCAGTCGTCAGTCAGTCCGTCCAGTCAGTATCCGTAGTTCAGTGGATCCAGAAGTAGATCCAGTCACAGTCCAGTCTTGTTGCCCTCCAGTGAATCTGTTCAGTTCGGAACTATCAGTCTAAGGTACTGCCAGTGTTCGAGAATTGGGTGCAGATAATAGCGCACCGTGCAGCAGCGTACGTTGGTCAAGCCTGAGTAACCTGTGGGAAAACCTTGTTGTGCAAAACCTAAAAGCCTAGTTTCATACCTTCTGTCTAAAACATTATGTTCAGCGAAAGTGGTACCGCATACGTCCTGATCCTCACCGCTGAAGCCTCTTTGTAGAACAGTTGACACTAGACCTATTGTATCGTAACCTAATATTGAGATAACTACTTGAGGAAGCCGATCCGACCTTTCCGACATTAACCGACACTCTCCCAGCCTGTAATTGTCTTTATCCATTAGACGGATCTCTTCTCGAAATTCAGTTATTCTGGGCAGTCAATTATACGGAGACGCCAGAGCAAAGCCTACCTCGCTCCCACTCGATTCGGATTATAAAAGGTGTTAATTAGTTTAACTTGCGTGTGTGGTCCCAAGAGTTATTGTAATGGACAGAGTCACAGTAGAGGCTAGCACAGAGCCTAAGAGTTGAGTTAAGCTAAAGCATATAGGATACCGGTTAGTTGTCAGCCCATATCAGCACTAGAGTGGGTGTATACCTGAAGATTGTACTGTAACGACCCCGAAACCGGATAACCTGCCCTAATCTACCAGTCAAACCAAACCACAAAAGGCAATTCTGGCAGACAGTATATTGTAATACTGTTGACTGTAAATCTATAACTGCAGTGAACCCTTGTCTGCTGAAACTTAGTAACACTGTTTGTGCATTCTGTAATAATAAATAATTATCCTTTTAGCTGCTTCGGCTTTCAGAGATCCCCAGCTCTATCCGTATTGAGGTTAGAGTTGAAACTGCAGTCGCCCATTGAGACTATAAATCCCAGTTCCCCTGCCTAAAAACGAACTCACCCCGTTTGACCCCATTTTAGGTCAGCTATTCAGGTCTGTCAAAACACCACTACAGCCAGTGCATCAGTCTAAGCGAAGATCCATCTTTGCGTGCGTGCCAACCTTGACTCGTGTCTTGGATCCTGATCAGATCTAGTCTAGCCTAGTCTATTCTAGCCCTAACCGACTACATACGACCCCGAACAGAACAAAGATTTATTGGAGATCACGACCCACATCAAATCAGAGAAATCCAGTAAAGATCTGACAGAGTCTATTACACATGTCACCCAACTCCTAGTAAGGTGTCCACTGTTCCGGGATAAAGGGGTTGGATGGGGCTACGGTAGGAGGGACTAGGTCGTGCCGTGCCGTGCTTTGGTGCGGGGGCCATTCGTCACGAATCGTCCCCCCTTATTTCGTATCAAGCAGTAGGGTATCTGGGTTTTCATGAGTGGAAGTAGATGTCTCGTCAGGGACATTTCTGAGGTTACGTAACCTGGCAACCACGTCGTCCTTAGCCGGTGCTACGGGGTTTTTGGAGTTGGGTCCTAGGAGGTTGGGGAGGTATATCATTACGGGACCATGTCGCCCCAGGGCTTTGCCTATAAGTAGGGGCTTTTGCATACTTTCGTACTGCATCCGAGGATTGGGTAGGTTTTCGGTTATGGAGGTTGAGTTTGGTCGAAGGAAGGGGAATGGTAAGTTTGTGGACATCTTCAACAAGGTTCACCTTTATCCATTTGGCTGCTACAGGCCCCCTGTAGTACGCTTTGAAGGGCATCCACTGTCTGCGTTTATTGCGCTTTTGACCAAGCAGCGGCCCTGTTAAGGGAGCATGGGGTCACGTGAAGGGTCAGGTTGGTTCATAGGAGGAGTGTTGTCAAGCGGTTCAGTTTGAGTGGAGGCAGTAGCTGTAAATAGTGAGGATGGTCTGGAGGTGGGAGCGTGCTTTTGGGAGACGGAGCTCTTCCATCCCCAAAAGGTTTTACCTGTTTACGCCAACGAATCCAAAACTTGTATGGTCTAGGGTAGCCTTGCCATCTCGGGCTAGGTTCCCGCCACCCGGAAAACCACCGTGTGCCATAGCCAATTCGGGGCTAGGGTACCATACCTGTCTTCGTTTACATTGTCTTGCCGTTATTTTTTGCATCAAAGACTCGTGCTGTGTGCTGCTGTGTGCGGCTAGCCGCCAGATATGGCAACGCCGAGGCCGACGGAGCATGTTCTTTTTAAAAAGGAGGAGACGTCAACCAGGCTTTGAGACTCCTTCTGGCAACTTGGTTGAGTTGTTTTTGACCAACCTTACGGGGCCAGTTTCCTGGCTAACACTTTGCACCTTCGGGTGATGATCATCACATTGTGATGCTAATGCAGCTAACAACAACAACAACAACAACAACAACAACAACAACAGCAACAACAACAACAACAACGTTGGCGTTTTCTCTTTGATGCAATATTTGCATTTGGGGTCACTGCAAACTTCCTCAAATTTAGCCGACTGCAGCCGACTTGCAGTTCTTTCCAATTGGACCAAAATTCACAAGGGTGGAACTGGCCATAACCATCCTTGAAGGTATCTACGCCTCCCGGTTCGCCTCCATACATGTTAACCAATTCCGGAGTAGGTTTTTACTCACAAATCTGGACGTTTTTGGGTTCGAAGAAGGAGAATCTGCGTAGGACAGGGTAAGGCGGTTGGGCATGTAGAGCAAGGAGGCTAACCACGTTGGCCTCCTTTGGGGATGTGGACACCGGGGTATATAGTCGGGGGAACATGAAGAACCTGAATCATAATTGACATTGAGGTCATCGGGGTTTTGGTTGGGGGTGCGTTCCGGTTCTGTAGCACTTACATGAATTTGGGATGGGTCCTGGATCAGAATAGTTACAAGTTCTACAAGACCTTCAACCCAAACTAAAGCGTTTGATTCCTTGAGCTAAATTTCATTGCTTCAAAAATACATTTCTTTTCGCGCAGAAGCAAGGATACTTTTCAGATAAGATTGTCATGATTTCTATTTGAACTCAATTTGTTAACACATTTGCTTTATTTTTGTTAAACGTTTTTAAAGCATTACTGATTGTCGTTATTATTAACGTTAACTTTGTACAACATTATGTTAGTTCAGAGTTGGACACAAGCCGCAGCGGGCCGAAATTTGGTACTCGCAGAAGGCGGTGGTGACGTATACACAATGGTGGTATACCCTTTTGATTTTTGGCAACGTATATTCAAGGCAAACATAAATATTTATTTATTTATTATAATACAGAAAGTTACACGTAGCTAAAGTTATGTTGAATGTATGTACTGTTTGGAGCACAGTAATCATAAGCCACAGGCACTAGCCGTGGATTTTCTCTCATTCTCCAGTAACATACAAAGTGCTTCACCCTTCTTCTAAAGTGTGGTAAAAATATGGCATAGACCAGCGGATTTGCGGCAGAGGACGCGTACGTAAGTCCGTTCAAGATCACATTTGTAAGCTGTGGAATGTTCCAGCGCCTGAAATTAATGGGAAAGTAAATGTGTTTACAAGCAATATTATAGTAAAGTTTGAACTGCAATCTTTGAGATGGATATTTTTTATATTAGAATTCATATTTGAGCTATATTCACATTATAGTGATATATTATAGTAATACTAGGCTACTAAAAGACAAAATGAAGCTACTATGTTTGTTGCCAGATAGCTGCGTTTGGCTCTCGGTGATCTAGCTTATAGCAATGTAGCTTTACATACTTTTGTCTAAATATCTGATACAGGAATTTGACTTGAATTGGTGTGAAGCAGGCATAGTATATGATGACACAAATCAGCAACATGCACACAATGTTAGATTTTGACGAATTTAGGGTGTTTGGTCTAAAAAGTGGTCGATTTCGACTGAGCTGGCGATCTCCGTTCGGTCGATGAACAATGGATCGGTGGCGATTTAGCTTCCGAGCCTGCCGACGTAGAGTTATGCCGGTATGAACGTATAGGATGGTCATAATGATGAGCGGTGCAATATAGAACATTAGCATTTCCATGATCTTTATGTAGAACCACATCTCATGAGAAGGTGGGAGAACTATGTTAGGAAGGGCCAGAAGGCCAGCCACCAACCACAGAACAGAAATAGATAAAGCCACTGAGCAGTGAATCTGAACGTGAGCAAAATGAGCAGGATATACTATGGCAATATACCTAAAATAATGATACAACTGCAGTTTAATTTTATTATACATGCATACATTCCACGTGCTCAAGTAATTTCATTATTAATTATACAAGTATAAAATTTTACAATAATTTCTCGAACTAATGTGCTTCTGAACGGACCACATCTTCAAAAGAAATTGTAATTTGCAAAGCTGTAGTTTAAGTAATTGCTGTTTCACTCTAAGCTATAGACAACTTTCTTTTCTATTTCATTTACTCTCAATTTTCTGTTTGTAGAAATGACTGTCATACCGTTCAAAGCAAATTGTAACTTGAAGAAGCACTGAAGCATAAAGTGAACTCAATGATAGAAATATGGCAACTTGCCAACCCCACACAGGCCATCCAAAGTTGTCATCTGTCAAAGCATGGATTATGCTGGGGAGTGTTGCCAATAAGTTAGCCAAATCGGCACAAGCTAAATTCGCCAGCAAAGTCTGCATTACAGATCTGCAGTGCTTAGAGTCCAGTACAATAATCATAATCACAGCAAAGTTGCCCAAAACGCCAATTATGGCAATCATGCCAAAACCCATGGCACAAATGAGCATTGTGGAAAGGGAAAAGGGGTGTGGAATATCGTACATGAATGAGTCATTAAATAAACTTTCAGTTAAATTCATCATTCGTTTATCAATTAAAGCAGTTGTTTCCTAAAACTAACACACAGCCTAGTATAATGTCATGTTTGTAAGCCAAAACAGAATAAATATTTAGAAATGAGGAATAGTATGTAGGTAATTTGGCAAGTCAAAACAGTCAGTTGTACATACAGGCATGGATATTAGATAGACTATGGAATATACTGTAAAGTTGTGCGCAATGAAAGTGTTTATTAACTGCTGGGATTGGAACCATCACTGACCTTGGATCAGGTACCTTGAACCATATTGCTAATCACCTCTTCGAACGCAAGAAGGAGAACAATTGATTAACTCAATGAGAGCCACCACATTTGGCAAGAGTCCTCCCCATACCTATTCCTGGTAACCGAACTCTGTCCGGTAGAGCTAGAGCTTGCCATTTCAGACAATGCTACAAACTATTTAGTGCAAACTGTTAAAATGAATTGCAAAGTGTCTGTTTAAAGAGCAATAATTTTACGGTACGCTGAAAATGCTATATTATGCAATTTTAAAGTATCTAATTGTTCAGTGACTTTTAAAAGACTGAGGTTAGTCCCAACGCAGACGTCTCGCGTATAGTCAACTGACTGATTTGTTAGCAATTAAAATCATTTTTAGTTTGGTTCGCTTTTCTAATCGCAGGTTTACATTTAAAATGGGAAAATTACCAATATTATAAAAATACTAAAAACGTAAATCAAAAAACGTAAAACGTATATCCCAGCAGAAATATATGTTCATTATTTCAGTCCTGGAAACTTTTACACTTTCCCATTTTTCATTGTTATATCCTTCTGAAAAAGCAAGAGCGCGAAATAAAGAAACTGCAAGAACCTAGACCAGCCAGATCTAGATACCTCTGGGTTATTCTGAACAGTGACAACTGTATCTGCATCAAATGCATCATGTTTGAGCTTCAGTTTGCACGTGGGTAAAACAGTGAACTAATTTAAAAAAATTATCTCGCACAGAGGACAATAATGGAAAAGCTAATTACGAAAACAGTCTCCTCATTACACAGCATTTTGTCAAGCGGAATGATCTGTTTAAACTCAGACAGTCTTCCGTCCCTCGGGAAGGAATTATCCGTTTAAGCTTCTTAATGGTCGTCGACTAGGAAAATTGAAAATTGACTCAATGAAAATTTTCATCGTTCAATCGAATCCCAGCAAATCCGAAAAGCTACCAAAAACGATCCGGCTCAATTGAACTCCTACAAAAATGCTGCTGCTGCGGCTACTGCTGCTGCTCTGGCTGCATTTTAGTGCAAGTTGAACAATACAGCAAGCACAGTGCATATACATTCTCGAAAATAGCATTTATTAGGAGAATAATTGCAATGACCAAACATTCTCATGTTTCTTCCCACCTTAAAAAGCAGGACTTGTCCCAGTACGCTAAACCCCACCAGAATTGTATATTTGAAATCTTTCATCCACTTTCGTAAAGAATGAAAGCCTTTAGGGTGAAATTTACAAAAAGCGATACCAGCGCCTTAACACGTGCTTACAGGAATGAAAAGAATGTGGCCATGGGAAAACATTTATAACCTATGTACAGCTTTTCGAGAAAATGTTCTTACGTGGTGGTAGCAGAAACATTTAACTAGAATTCTAGATATCTAACGTGAATGTGCATGTGTAATTTTCACAAATGATGACAAACTCAACAATAAGATAATGTGTTGGGAAGTTTTCCCAAGAAACTGAGCCGAATTAAAGAATCTATCTTCTTCGTTTAAGCCATATGTGAATATGAAACATCAGAATCACTAGAAACTATAAGATTGACGTAATCAACAAAGACTTGAACTGTTGAGCTAAGCAGAGCTTCTAAAGCATATAAAACCAAGAAATATGAATTTCACAATTAAATTAAGAAATACAATTTTTGCGAAACGGTAGTCCGGTCCGACCACGTTACGAGTTAAAGGCAACTATTTCATGGATGAGGAATTTAAGGAATTTTAAGGAATTTACAGAATTTATTTGGCGACTATTAATTTAACACATGCCCACTCGCCCAAGACTGCAAGCTCATAAATACTCTTACTGATTAACAGTACCAAATAAGTAGAGTTGTGCTCGGGCCTTGAGTCGGGCCGCGGGCCTCGGGCCGGGCCCGGGCCGGGCATGACTCGGGCCCGGCCCGGCCCGGTTTTCTAGGACAAGGCCCGGCCCGGGCCCGAGGCCCGAAAAGCTCTGGAGGCCCGGCCCGAGCCGGGCCTGTCGGGCCTCTCGGGCCTTTCGGGCCTCTCGGGCCTTTCGGGCCTCTCGGGCCTGTCGGGCCTTTCACGCCAGCTGGCTTACATGCCAGAATACGCATAGTATATACTATATATATATATATATATATATATATATATATATATATATATATATATATACGCATGTGTATTATATATGTATGCATAAACGATGTGTTTCCGCTAACATCAGGCCACGCCATGACCAGTTCTTCGCACGCCTTCCCACTAGTCAGGACAAAGGAAGCGTATACGTGCATCACTTTTGATTTGGTAGGATTTTTAGTGACTCAGTTAACTGTTGAGAAAGTGTTGCCGTTTTTCTTTGTGTTGTGGAATCTTATGAAGATTGTTGTCCCGCCACCAGGACAAAACTTCCAGAAAACTATATTGTCTCTGTTCATTGTTTTTCCTGCTGCGCCTCAGCGCAGCAGGTCTCTTAAATTTGCTCGATCCCCGGGATTCACACACATTTTTCTTGATAAAGATACTCCTCACCGTAATTGCGTGTAAACAATGGTTTAAGATAGGGATTGCATGATTTGTGTGTGCAATCTTTTCTTTAATTCCGAAGAACTTCCGTGTTCCGATTCATGTAGATATTACGCATATACGTTTGCTCGTGTATTATTGGATTCGGAAAAGACTATTCTCTGCTCTGAAGGATGACTCATAGTTAAAGTCAAACTTAGTGATCTTAACAGGACACCAGCGATTTCTCAAATACGTGGAATTTACAGAAACAAATGCTATCTAATCCTGCATTGTTTGAACTTTATTTACGACATAAAAATGAATTCCTCAACTTTAGAAAAATGTTCAGACAATGTTTTGCACGTGTATTTTCTGTAGTAAGCATTAGTAAGAGCTCCTTATAAAATAATTAGCTGCGCAGCAGGTTTACAATTACTTAAATGTCCGACCGGAAACAGAACCTTTTGCATAAAATCTTGCTTGTTCTTCCTATGTTAGAAATTAGGATGTTAGAATTAGAAATTAGCACTAGACGAGTTATTTCTATGGGATTCGGCACCAGAACTGTTAAACATAAGGTCATTAGATCTAGTCAGTCATCAAGTTGCACCACCCCATTACACATACCCACTTTCGGACTTTGACTCGGGCTCGGGTCTCTCGTGCTTTGACTCGGGCCCGGGCCTCTCAGTGCTTGATCCGGGCCTCGGGCCTTGACTCGGGCCCGGGCCGTGGCTCGGGCTTTGGGCTTGGTTCGGGCCTTGACTCGGGCCTCGGGCCTCGGGCCTGGCCTCGGGCTTCGGGCCTGGCTCGGGCCTTCGGGCTTCGGGCCGGGCCGAGCCCGGCCCGGGCCCGGCCCGAATAGTTGGTGAGGCCCGGGCCCGGGCCCGGCCCGGAAAATTTCTTAACGGCACAACTCTACAAATAAGTACATAAATACGCAGGTGCCATTTAAATCCAACAACTGCTGGAATGGTGGTTTTTGTTGTTGTTGTTGTAGTAGTTTTAGTAGTAGTCAACTGCAGGTAGTGTTTGAGGCCGGCCGGGGTTTCACCGGCCGGCTGCCGGCCGGCCGCCGGCCGGATGATCGCCGGCCGGCCCGGCCGCACCCATCGGCCGGCCGGCCGGGGAGCCGGCCGGCCGGCCGGCGGCCGGTGAGCCCTTCGGCCGGCCGGTGGCCGGACGGCCGGCCGGCTACCGGCCTATAGCAGTTTGCAGTGCAGTTATTAAAACTGCTAAGATATTTATTTTCGGTTGTTATCTTAGAAAAATAGCACAGCATAGCATAAAAAATTAGCAAAACTAGATTTGGAGTCCATTTTAAGCTTAGTTGATCTATTTTGTAAATTTCTGATTGGTGATTTGTATCCCAGCCGGCAGCCGGCCGGCCGGCCGGACGGCCGTTAGCCGGCCGGCCTCACCGGCCGCCGGCCGTCCGGCCGGCCGGTAGCCGGCGGCCGGCGGGCGAGAAAATGTCGGCGGCGGGCGGCCGGCCGCCGCCCGGCTAGAGCCGGCCGGCCTCAAACACTAACTGCAGGTCCTACAATCTGGCTTGACTTGTAAGATCTTAATCGAGAATTAGAAGTTAAATAAAGCATTACCCGCCACCAGTATAGTTGGAGTGTAATATCAAAGTGGTATTTTCTCTTGCTATTATCCATTGGGTATATCGAGATGTGATTGGTTTCAATATGATGCAGCTAGGTATTCTAAAAGAACTTCCTGTTTTTCGGAAAAAACGAAAAAGTCTCAAAATAATGTGCAGCTATGACAACTAACAAATCTGAAAATATTCGACTGTTTTTGATCTTTTCCAAAAACTTCATCGATTAAATCAAGTTTCAATACAATTAAATCACTACTTCATGTATTAAACTAAAATTTGGCATGAACGTGTTGTCTGTATGTAGTAGAGATTTTTTTGGCCCGGCCCGGCCCGGCCCGCTCCAAATTGTTGTTCGGCCCGGCCCGCTCAAAATTGTTGTTCGGCCCGGCCCGGCCCGGCCCGCTGGCAAAATTTTTCGGCCCGGCCCGGCCCGACCCGTTCCAAGCTTTGACCCGGCCCGGCCCGCAAAAAGAAAAATTGCAAAATTTTATTAACAATATTATTTCACACCTTTGCATAACGTGGGAAAAACGACACACAACCCCTTTGTAGAATTATGTACATTATAGTGTTGCGCGAAATCGTTGTACACTTTCCTGTTGCGCGAATTGCATGTACATTTCGAAAATGTGCGCTATATCGCTGTACACTTTCTTGCTGCGCGAATGAAGTGTTCATTTTATAAATACCCGACCGGCCTGGCCGACGGGCCGAAATGCTCATCTCTAGTATGTAGCAAAAGCTAAAATTTCAAAACTGAAATTTCTTAACGTCAATATATAAGGCAAGACGAGAGAAACTTGTTAGCAAAGAATTTTGACTTTTAGACCGAAAGGTGGATACAAACAAATTGATTTTGGTAATTACAAAACTCCAAAATTTTGAAATTTTAATTTTTCATTACATTACAGATTTATCTAAAAGGGTTCAAATCTTATTTCCGGTGTTTTAACTGTGGTTTTATTTTGTTTTTACAAAATATAACGTTTTGCTTAAAATTGTATACACAGTGTCCGGGGAAGTGTCGCCAAAACAGTTTAGTATGTGCCACTCGGGCTCAATACATCTATTCTATTATTTTAACGAACTACAAATAGGTAAACTCTGAAATAGTCGAGATATATAGAAAGGACTTGCAAAATCACCAAACATCGGGAAGAATCCACGCTCAGATGAGGTTGCGACGTGGGCTTTTCATGTTTATATCGAATTGCACTAGCTGAAACTAAAGTCAAAGCATTGAAGCTTACAGTCAAATTAGCTACTGTTTACGCTTATGAGCTTCTGATAAATACTGGAAAGAGTCCATTTATTATTACTCCAACTCTGGCATTGTCCGGAATATTCTGGAATACTGTGGCAATTGTAAGAACTGTATATACCTGCCTAAGCGTTCAGTCTGAACAAGCTCACCAACAAATAGAGCACCTAAATTTTCAAATCCACTCTTTTTATTTATCTTGCTGGTGAACTCCGGAATTTTTCCGTCTGGCTTTGTTACCGTCTCTGTTACCATAGCATTAAAAGATGTCTGCCTCCTGTTTTCTTTCACTTATTATTTGAGAGTAGACACAAAATTGTATATTTCAAAGAAGTCCAGCTTGTGATAAACAGCCCTTCTGTACATAGAAAGGTGGCATTCGAAAAGGGAATTAATCTTAAGCTAAAACATTGTCCCAATTAAGGACTTTTGTACTAGAGAGAAGACAAATAAATTCAACCAGAAAATAAAAGAAGGAAGTTTGGCAGTAATGGGAAAAATATTTATCAATGTTAACGTGTTGTTGACAAATACCAGAAAGGTTCTGTCAAATCTATCACAAAAATTATTCTAACGGTTTCAAAAAGTGAAAGTGGTTAAGCATCCCTGGAAACTGAGTTGATTTCAGTTCTCTTTGGCTGACAAATGTAGGAAATTATTTGTTCATTTTCTGGCAACAAATGGGGAGTTTTGTTCCACATTCAGCCTGTTATGAGAAACTATAAGAAATGAATTGCAAATGTGATCCCTACGAGGACCGAAAGACAGCTATGTTTGAGTTAGCTGATATGTGCATATCTTAAGTAGTCAGTTGATTATAACAGTCAGTAAAGTCTGCAGTATATATAAAAGTGGCGCTGCGACTACTTTGCTAATGGATTACCATCCTTTTCCACAGTTTAATTGACATCTGAGCCAGGTGCGCAAACGTTCACCTGTGACACAAACATCCAACGTGGGAGAAGATTGGTACATTCCTGGGAAATTGCATGACTTTGGAAATGGCCGTCGGGATAATGGGAATTTCCCTGTGCAGCAGGACGGGCATATCCTTATCCAACAACGACCTGAAGCGCCTCCCCAGATGGATGACCACGTTCTCAGACGCTATCCGAGAAGAGAAAGAAAGCAAGTCCAGCGGCAGATACCGTTAGAATATGAAAGGTCAAAGTACTTCCAGTGAAACTAAACTTAGATGAAGAGGTGTTATGAGAAACTATAAGAAATGAATTGCAAATGTGATCCCTACGAGGACTGAAAGAGAGCTATGTTTTAGTTAGCTGATATGTGCATACCTTAAGTAGTCAGTTGATTATAACAGTCAGTAAAGTCTGCAGTATATATAAAACAGCCAGCAATATATCTGTGATCTCCTATTTGCATACTTTGACCTCTCGTTCTGTTCTATAAAATTTAATAATAAACTTTCCTGATTATTTTCGTGCCTTTCAATGTAAAATTCAATACGGAATGGACAATCAGAATAATAGAAATTTCTGCTCAAATAGTAAGAGTAGGATACTGTGTGTACTGGTACTCCATTGAATAAACTATCGTGATGGACTCAGTAAACGATTGCAGGTTGGTGTTCGGTCTCGGTCTGCGATGCCTATTGCCTAGAGTTAGGAAGTATCAAAGAGCGAGAAAGTGCAACCAGAGTAGTTAACCAAGCTCTGAGACTTGGGTTCGCAGGGATAGATCGGACAGAGAGGAAACCCTAGATTGCCATAAAAACTACTACCACCTGACTATTTACTTCTAAACAACAACAACAACAACAACAACAACTCTGACAGCAAAGTTTCAAAACACAAACTGGAACCTCGACAAAGCTGGTAGCACTTATAAAAAAATTACAGACTATAGTAAAATGTTGACTACAGAGGTCAGCTCTTGACTTCAAGGAATTTACTCCCCCCCCACGCGGAACGACCAGAGAGGGAATGTACCGGATCCCTAAGGCAATTTCGCCCCACGCACACCCAACTAACGCTGATGACTCCCAATACCCAACTGCCCAAAATGGCGTTTGGCACTGCTTTTATATTCATCAAGCTAACGCCGTATATAGCTAGTCACAAAAGAAATTAGATTTATCGTTTTAATTACAATTCCGAATCGATTATATAGTATCTGATAATTTGAACCGAACAAATGCGCTATCGCACAAAATATAAAATTATAAATCTAGGCTGCGCTGTTGCGCACTCAACACTGAACTGTTCAATGGATAATATGCCACATAAGCTAGCCAGTGACACAATTAGAGCAACCTAAAATAATCAACCACTTGTAATAAAACTTAAATAAAATTAACAAGTTGAAATTCACCATTCATTAATTGTAGGTTTCCTTCAGTTAAAAAAGGCGCTCGACACTATACTAGACCAATGTTGAAGGTAGGCCTTTTTGAATTGAAACGCCTTTCATAGTGCAATTATTACCTACTTTCCGTGTAAGTAGTTCTGCCTCCAGGGGCCAATTTCATAAAAAGTTTCCCCTGGTAACACGGGTAACATTCATTGCCGAGAATTGCATTGCCGAGAATGCACATTGCCGAGAAAGGCATTGCCGAGAATTGCATTGCCGAGAAAGGTCAATGCTCGTTTCTTGCATTGCCGAGAAAGTAAAAGAATCATAAATTGCATTGCCGAGAATTGCATTGCTGAGAAAGTGTCTTTATGAAACCTGCTTAATTTATGCTGCACACGTATCACACTCATTAAGGCTAGATGACTATTTTGAACAAGCTTCCTGCAAGTTTTAAGGCAAAATTTGCCGATTATTCATTCAAAATTCATTTATTTCAACATTCAGTTAAGTATTTGTAGACACGTCCGTTTACAAAATGCAACAAATTCTACAAGCGATTAATTGCAACGTAAACAGTTTTTCGTACGTAAATAGATCTCTTGCGCCTCCCCCCAGTCCTAACTTTCGATTTTTTACCATAAAATTTTGTAAACCTGGAGGCGATGAATTCAAAAATTTCAAAATTTTAAAATTTTAAAATTAAAAAATTAAAAAGTTTAAATTTCAGTTGGTAAGGGAATACCAAGTAGATAAAAATTTTTGTTCCTGGTTCTGCTGAAAACTTGCGTGCAGGTGTTTTGTGAAGCGCTGACCACGGATCTGAAATCAGTTTTTCGATTCAGCTTTTCGTTAGCTCTGTATAAGATTACAGCTTTCGCTTGTATCCAAGTTTTTGATGCCCTTGGTCTCCCTACCAACCAATTAAAATTTTTTAATAAATTTTAAATTTTTGAATTTATCGCCTAGTATGCACCCATACAAAAATTTTAAAGGTATTGGACAAAAAATCGAAAGTTGGGGCTGGGGAAGGTGCAAGAGATCCAGCAAAATTTTATATTTTCAAAAACATTTGCTCCAATCATTAATCAATCAAATGTAGAAAACACAGAAGCAACTATAATTACTGCTGCGTAGATTGGGAACTCTTTTCTTTCCCTGACAGTCGATGGAAGTTAAAAGTTCCTAGATTTTAATTATTGTTTTCGTTACTTTTGTGTTTTAGCACTTTAGGAATGACTCCAGCAAGTGTTTCTATGAAACACTGTAATTGAATACTTAAATAAATGAATTTTAAACGAATATATGTGAAGGGTAGGGTAGAACCAAATCGCTTGATCACTCGATAGATTGGCTGATTACGGTTGATTACGTAACTTTGAGAGAGATTTTGTTTAAATGCTGAGCATGGGAACCGTATTGTTAGCCGTTGAAACTGAAATTACCCGTCTGTCTTTTAGTCTGTCTTATTTTTGTTTTATTTGTGTCGCACTTTTTAATCTGTTTTATTTGTCTGCTTCTGCTTTATTCGTCTGCTTGTGAAGCACTAGAATTAGTTAGGATTCCCATAGTATGCAGGAAAATAATAATATCTAAGGTAATTCTAGGTTGTAAGCCTCGTATGCGTGTTCAGATGTCTATAAATGTGTGATTATGTGAGAAAAACTAGGTTTAGGCCCAGCTAAGTGAATAGGCAAGTGAGACTAGGGATCTAGGGTCACGGGGACCCCACATTAGTTCCTTATCAGTTGGAAAAGGAACATCCTCGATTCGTCCGCGTAGGTCACTCTTTGTCAAGAGTGCGGACGAATCGCATGAAGGAAATCCCGCCAGCCATCGGTTTCTCGCAAAACAAATTAACATTTTTTCCGCCTAAAACTCATTATGTTCGCAATTTCCGCATGAAAACTAGTGCGTAAGACCAATAAGGAAGGTAGTTTTTAATCCTTAGCATAGGTTCTGTTAGTTTGAACTTAATACACACCATTACCACCAATTATGGTCAAACTAACCATATTAAGAGTATACTTCCTTCCTAATAGTGACCGATGTTGTCGTTTTTAGTTTAAGACAGTTACATGTGGTTATTGCCGATTTCAGTTGGTTCAGTCATATTCAACGCAAATTTCGTCCGTAATTATGACCGCGAGGACGGTCTGGCACCATTCCATGACAGTGCCCGTGTTTAAGAATATATCTGGCGAAATCCTGTCTCATAACAATTCAGCAAGGATAGAAGCTGAACCTTGCTCAGTCAATAACCTTCACAAATGAGGGTTATAACAACATTTCATAAATGGCAATAACCAGCATCAGTAAACCGGTAAATTTAATTTAATTTAATTTATTAAATGGTAATCATTACTGTACCTGGAACGAGCAAAATAACAACTAGTTACGCAGGTATTAGGGATAGCTACTAGAACCATCTTCCGATAAAGGCAAAGTTAACAAAGTGCACAAGTTTAATCAGTTTCCGAAGTTCAATATCTGTTAAAGCAGGAAGTTGTTACCTTCCTCTTTCAGGGCCCGGGAAAACGGAGGCCTTAATCTCACTTACTGCACGGTTATCAAATCTGCGCGTTAACGTCTTTTCTAATTAAGTAATGTCTGTCATCAGCAGGAAGTTGTTACCTTCCTCGTACGGACCTGGAAAACTAAGGGTCCTAAGCTTAATCACGCTTGAGCAAAGCAGCAAGACGCGTTTCAAGACAGTTAGTATCCGCCTGTTTCGAAAAGGGCTCAAAATAACCATAATTTCACGCTCCCAGCCTAGCGTGCTCAGAAGTAAGACATACAAGGCGAAATCATGTCGTAATGACAATTTCTTGCATAAGAGTGCAAGAAATTGTGCGAAAAATGGTATTTCGCCCTAAAATTAACTCTCAATGCAGCGATACTGTCAAAACTGCGCCAAGTTACGATATTCTCGCTAGACCTTCAAGTTTTTACAACAAAGTCAAGTTTATAAGCCTAATTCTTGTTCAGAAAGCCAAGGATGTGAGTAATGGTTGCTGGGTTCGAATCCCGCACCTATAACTTGTACTAGTGGGTTTTAACCCATTTGATTCAGGTGCGGACGAGCAAGCATCTCCTGCCTGGATTAGCCGAAATCTGCCTCTGAACTAGTGAATCACTTTAATCAGTCCCGTGTAGTTGCAGTATATTGGAAGGCCGAAGAGCCAGTGTCAGACAGTTGGAATCAGGAACTATTTGGAATCAGATACTATTTGGACCTCAGAGTAGGTGTTCTTGCTGAGTCAGAGATTGACATAGACTTTTGAAGGCAGAGACGGTTTTGGAATTGCACTGAATCATCTGTGGGACCTGAAACCTAACAAAGCGGACTGGACCTTATTTTCCGTTACCTTAAAATAACTCTTTCCTTTTCACTTCAAAAGATGAACCTTTTCGAACTAATCGTCAGCCCTATCGAAGGGGTTATCACCCCTTGTCTCTGGTCTAACTAATCAGTGGTAATTTCGAGTCAGTCGGAAGTAGAAGACATAAAGAAGAGATTAAATATAAACACACCTTGTACTAACACCATAACCGTTCCCAGGAAACTCCCAACCGGACCGACCCTTGCGTTGTCCCCCCAGGTGACCGAACAGCATCCGAAAGTGCTATTATTACTGGCATTTCCGGCTCACCCACATACCGGAAATCTTGTACTACTAACAACTTTAATCTAGTTAAATTTATCTTTTCTGTAGTTATTATTATTATCATACTGTTGTCCTTGGTAAGGAGGACGGATAAAGAGTTTTAACTTAAAGCACGAGCACAAGCATATAGGGACCGCACAGTAGAGTTTAGTGGTAGATTACGATAAGAGGAAGAAAGAAAGAATCAGTCGGTTGAGTTAAAGAGTCAAGACCTTGTCCCTACAATAATTACTAATTTGGGTAAACTGAGTACTGGCAACTCTGGCAAACCATTGTACCGTTTGCTGTTAACTGTATACCTGTATTGTAAGTTGCCAATTGCACTGTTTGTGGTAGTATTATTAGTTGTACGCGTGTACCCACAATTGTTCTTATTATAATAAGCCTTGCTGTTTGTATCAATAAATTGCCGTGCCTTATAGTCATTCGTGTTAACTAAGGCACCTATCCTGATCAATACTCTGGAGCCATATCGGACCCCTGAACAAGTAAGTAATTATAGTCAGACCCCTTGGACCCTACAAAGACAGCGTGACTCCGAATCTTGATTTGTCAATCAAGGTTTATCAACTAGAGTTCATTGTTACTGAACCGGATTGCCCTCTGGAAAGCAAGTGCCGACCCCGCTTGCTGACGACATCAACGGAGCCTGACCCCTACCCAAACGAACTCACGATCAAGACCCCACTCAGGTTGGCTGCAGGGCTTCTCAGTTTTGGACACATCACCTTCTGAGAATCCGGTGCCTAAGTTTATCGCTACCGATAAACGTGCTGACCTTCCGTGCCTTGAAGTGGTTGTTACCCCAAGCTTGCGTCTTGTTAGACCGAAACGGATCCGAATCCTGTCGAAAAGAAATTGGAGCTAAATCCTAGCCACTTCATTACAAATTGATTCCAAACGGATAGTCCGAAAAAAGTTGATTTGTATCCACCTCTTTTCCTTCCTCTTTCGTGTGGCTTCGTCGTCCACAGAATCAATCACCGTAACAAGCAGATCATGCAATCTATGGCTATGACTGCTAAAATCACACAAAAGTGGCTTCGCCGCAGGCTCGATCTTACGGTTGCTTACTGAGAGAGCCGTGTCAATTCTCCGTTGAACTTTGCCCCAGGGGTAGCCTCGTTTAACCAGATCTTCTTTTAACTGACGACGTCTTAGCCTGGCGGCATCCGGATTCGAGCAGATACGACAGATTCTCACAGCCTGCCTATAAGCAATGGGCAGCTTGTGCTGCTCCGGATGACAAGAATCGCAATGAAGATACTGCTTCGTATCCGTGGCTTGATAAACAAGTCTGTCACAATCCTGCCGTCGCGGAGTTCCACCGATGTCAACTTCCAGCTTAATGCTGGGAACTAAGCTGCTGGCAAGACCCAAAAACTGTTCTAACCCATGTCGGGGACCATCCCTAATGATGAAAATATCATCAATGTTCGGCCACCACACCAAACGTTTGTTTTCAGCAAGCGAAAACAATTTACTTTCAAACCCATACCCCATGAAGATGTTAGCGTAGCTGGGGACCATTTTGGTTCCCATTGCGGTACTAAATTGATCTGAGCGTAGAAATCGCCGTCGAACTGAAAAACATTGTTCGTGAGGGGGACTGGGCCCATTTAGAGATGGATCCAACTTTGGCTGCGTACTTTTCCGAGAAGCTAACAGCTAGTTATAGTTACGATCAAGCGTTATTGATACTCATACATACGAGATTCAATCTCTGCCGTACAATGCAACTGGAGATTATGTCAATACACCGCCACCATGGTTCAGTCTATCCATGCGATAACAATCATATCCAGGGAATTGTGGGCAGTATGAATCAGTTAAAAATGTTTCCTGAATGCAGGCGACATGGACGTGCTCAGTTGCCAGCAAATGTTTAAATTCGTCTAGTTTATAGTTGAGTCCTTGACAAATCCATTATAGAACTTTCAACTGTTCCATGTTAAACAACACGTGGAAACGACTCAGGCAAACGAATCAAATCTCTGTTCATTTTCAGACTGCGGACTGAACTTTTCCAACTATCCTGTTTCAACCTGATCGTCCTCACACTCCTTACGATTCCTTTCTTCTGCAACCTCTTTTTCTTTCAAAGCGTAACGAGCAAGCATGTTCTAGGTTTCGGCTATGTTAGTCGCTGTTGACATGCAGGGGTTACAGGTTGTCGGCTCGACGATAAGTTTTAGCCTGGGTGTGACTGAGGCTTTTGCCAATAACCGTACGTCAGTCTAGCTTGGAAGTCATGTTTTCTATCCGTGACCTTCGCTTCTCCACCTCTTGTCCGCCTTTTGAAAGTAGACAGCGGAGACCGGCATTTGAAGGGCCTCCAGAAGTGCCTAGACATGCTGAGCCCTGAGCAAAAATGTACTGCCAACAGTTTATGATAGGAAGAGTAAGACACTCAGCTCTTTCTAATAGAATAAGCTTGCAAGATGCTCGAAACATTAAGGCCGAAATCTCGGGAGGGGGCACAGGTGGACAAGGGGGGGGGAAAGGGGGGGAAATTCCCCCCCTCGGCGAAGTCGCCCACAATTGGTCGCGAAATTGCTCCCACAAGGGGTACGAAAATTAGCCACAAGGGGTCAGAAAATTGCTCAAAAATTAGGTTTTACGACTAAAATTTCTAAAAATTTTCCGGCTTTGCCGGAATTTTTCACTTAAAATTACTATTTTTAGCTAAAAAACGTCCAAAAAACGCGTTTTGGCTAAAAAATCGCTGTTTTTTGTTAAACAATGGCAAAAATCGCTTAAAAATCGCTTTAAAAAGTACCCCTAAGAAAAATCGCTCTCACAAGGGGTACCCAAATTTGCTTCCACAAGGGTCAGTGAAATTTGACCTCCCGTTCAGGTATGGGAGGGGGCTTATCGACTTGTAAACTTACAACGCTGACATTTTTCAAAAATGGGCGTTTTTGAAAATTAAATACTATAACTTGAGTTAGGAAGATCTTCTATGTAATCATGTTGGTAGAACGAGATCTTTTAACGATATAAAAATTATGTCGTTAGGTTCAGACAATCTCTTATGAATCCGGCAACAACGTAAGGCATTTGGAGAAATGATGAAATTCCCAGAATTTTGTGGAAAGGATATTTTATTGCAAGAGATTGGCTGAAGCCAACAATATAATTTTATGCCGATAAAACGATCTCGTTCTACGCAACATAATGATATACAAATTATTGCTGTACGATTTTGCCAGCCCAAGTTATAGTATTTAATCTGGCAAAAACTTCCGTTTTTGAAGCATGCATGATTTGTATGTTTACATACTAAAAGAAGTGAGAAGCCCCCCCCACGAGATTTCGGCCTTAATGTTTCGAGTATATGGCAAGCTTATTCTATTATTAAGAGCTGAGTGTCATGCTCTGCCTATTACAAACTCTTGGTACTGCTACCTCATGTAACCCTGTCCTCGCAAGGACTGAGGCTCAAATGCGGAATAATGCCTCTTTAGGGGGCTGCTTGTTGGTGATACTTTTTGACATTGCTGTGAAACATCTAGCAGCACTTTTTATTTCAAGAAAAATAATAACAATGATTGACATAAATTTCGTTCATTTGTTCATTTTCTTCGTGCCCTTTTCCACTTGCCAATTTAATCTTCAAGTATAAATGATATAACGAATTTTTAAGTTCGTTACTTGATCTATTTGTAATGAACTGAGTTGAACTAAATGAGAACTTGGCTTGATTTGATTTGGATTCGAGAAATGGGGTCGTATTAGGCCGATAGGTTCAGTTACACGGAAGGTCAGCACGTTTGTCCCAAAGAGACAAACTTAGGTACCAGATTCCCGAAAGGTAGTTTGCCAAAATCGGGGATCTCTACAGCCAACCTGATAGGGGTGTAGTCGTGAGTTCGTTTAGGTAGGGGTCGTTAGGTTGATCGCAGCAGGATTCAATCCAACAGTGTGATCGCAACAGGATCGTTTTCAGCAGCAAGATCGCAACAGGATCTGATTCAGCAGCAAGATCTCAACGGGATCTAGTTCAGCAATGAGATCGCAGCAGGATCTGACTCAGCAAGGCTGTTCCTAACTAAGTCTGGATGAGTACACAGTGATTTATTAACTAACAACAGGGTTCGGTATGCTTTAAGAATAGTAACAGTAATGACAGTAAAATTATTAAACAGGGGTCACTGGACAGTTAGTATTCACTGCAATTATTAACAATATATAATCAAAGTACAAGGTACCAGGGTTGCCAACTCTTTTGATGGATTAATACTTTAAATTGACCGATAATAGGGGAGGATTAGTTACTAGTATTTCCGCTACTTATTCTTTCTTTCTTCCTCTTTCCTTGTAACTACTAACAGGACTTAAACTTCGCTCTAACCTAACCTTGGGTTCCTCTTCTTCAGGTATTGCTTACAGGGTACTGTCAGGTACAGTGTGTACGCGTGAGTTGTGTATGTTAAATTATCTTCCTTATCCGTCTAATCACAAAATAAACTAATCAACAGTTAACTTGATAATTAATTAAAGTTAAGGTTATAACACTTCTGATCCGGGAATGGGTGAGCGGGTTTAGATCTGGTATTAAAGACTCTCAAGGAATCCCACAGATCTAAGGCGGCTATCGGACGGTGGAGAGTACAAATACAAGGGGTCGGTCTAGGCGGGGAGTTACCAGGAGATGCCCGAAATATAATTAATGTAAATTAAAAGAATATTGTTTAGTGGGTGCTCTTCTTTAAGTCGGACTTAGCAGGATCTAGGAGCACTTCCGATAGACTGGTTAGGGTTAGACCTAAGCCAGAGACCGGGGAGCCTGAGCTCCCAGGACGGAGAGATGTAGAGCAACAGATAGATTGAACATAATTGGTTAGTTTTAAGTATAAGGTTAGAAAAGGCTTTAACGACGTTCAAACACCTGCAGGTTTCAGTGGTTCCCAATTCGATCCGGTGCCAGAAATGGTCTCTGCCTTAGACTCTAAACTCCTGAGTTCATATAGTGTTCAGCAATGTACCTTCCAACTGACTGTTCCAGGCAAATGACTGATTATGATACCACACTGATAAGACTCTGATTCCAACTAATGACTACTGATTCACAAGCTACTGATACGGACAAAGTCCTTCGGATTGAGCACTGACTGATACTGGGCAGACCGCAGGCAGATCAAGTTCGCTGGCAGGTGAGCTCCTCTGGATCACCTGAATCAAATGGGTTAAAACCCATTAGAACAGGACACAAGTGCAGGAATCAAACCCAGCAACCATTACTCACTTTAGATGGCTTTCTGAGGTAAAAGTTGGAACTTCGTTAGCTTTGAATAGCCTTTGGGCGAAACGACTAAAAACCGCATATTTTTGGCCAATTTACAGTTGAGACGAAGCTATTTTTGTGCTATTAGTTCGACATAAATGAATTTCGAGCAAACATTAATTTTGGGCGATTTTCTGCCTTATGGTGCAGAAAATCGCTAGCGTAACATGACTCCTTTACAAAGATTTGGGTTTTCTTTAATTAGGCTCGAAAAGAGAATAGAAAGCGCTTAAAGAGCAGGAAAGCACCCGTTTCCTGCACAAAGCTAATTCTTATTTATAAGCCTTCTCTTTCCTGAAGTTGCTATTTTTTTTGTGATTCATTAGAAGATGGTTCAAGGAGATTTCTAATTCTTACGTACTGACGGTCACTATTATGTTACCTAACTTTGAGTTATATATTTTCCTACAAATCTAGCATGCTTGCAAAATGGACCAGCAAGGAGTCCTTATTTGCGATTCGTCCGCTCCTTGAGCATAGGACTACCTACACGGACGAATCGAGGACCAACTGGTAGTTACAGCCTGTTCTGGGAGTCCCCGTGACTCTGAATGAGACTAACTACCTGACGTACATGTTATAACGACATAACAATGGACATTCACTCGCGCTGGCTAACATTCGCACATTCATTCAAGTAACAACCAGTTAACAGACACTTGTTCACAACTACGCAATCTTCCTGCCTAATATGAAAATTCCTTGATGATTTCGGATGTACGAATCCCATGCGCCCGATGGGAATCGACCCGTCATTAAGTTCTTGAAATAATCCAAACCTTTCGGACCGATTACAACTTCTCTTTAACTTAATAACATTGATTTTAAAACAACTATGATTTGAATGATTATTATTGATAGTTTCGGTCGACACTTCAGTGTGCCAGTCATAGCGTTCTGGATTATCCCAGCTTTGCATCTCATGTGGCACGCAGACACTCAACTAACCCAATTAATGCACCATAGGTTCTCAAGAATGTAATTTAGCTGCTAGTTATTGTTGAACAATAATTATTAATGTAAGAACGAGAGACATAAATTCAAAACTGGTCAACATTAGTTGGGTAGGTTCTTAGCAATATTCATACAGGTGTGACAATCCTTGCAACCCCTATCGTGCAGAGGGGAGTTTCCGCAAGTTGCCGGTCAATCAGTCAAAGCACTCATTCATCAAACATGCGAAACAAATATCAGCATTCGTGCAAATCAAACATTCCTAAAAGTTAGTTAATTTCGGAACCTCACACTCCATGAGGGGTTTACCCGGGTAACCGTTTTACGTAAATTTAGGGAAACATTCATACACTAGCCACACACACAACTTTCTTGTAAACATCTAGCTATCAAAGCACACTTGCCTAACTAACCCTAATTCTATGTGCATATTTGGTTTCTAAACTTTAGACTTCGTTAAGCTCGGATTTGGCTTTTGCAATTCTATAGAATTGCCTTATAAAAGAAATTTTGTGAAAACTAGAACTTGAAACTTGGGGGAAACTTTGTGTAAGGTTTGCAAGAAAGCCAGTGAGTAATAATTGCTCGGCAATTATTACTAGCAACAAGTTGAATTAAACTAAATACACAATTAACTGAAAAACTACAGAAAGCTGAGGAAGCCGGCCATTCCTCCCAAAACTGCTTGATAATTAATTAACTTGGATTGATGTAAACTCAATGTTTTATGATGAGTTTTAAAA
>JASAND010030905.1:0-11980 GCA_030248195.1 Trissonchulus latispiculum
CATTCTTTCTTTAGTTTATCTTTTGTTAAATCCTTGATTTTCGGTTTATGGTTCCTTTTATTTTTCTAGTTTATGCTTTTTGTTCTTTTCATATCCTTGTTTTGTCTCTGCTTTGTTTTGTCGTAGAGAGAAAGCTGATAACATTGACACTCACCGATGCGACTGTCAACTCCCCACTCACTTGCTGCTGTCTCAAGCCTTTCCATGAAATTTTAAAATTGAAATCCACCCCTAGAACTTAATCCATGTTACATACTAACTAGTCTAAATCAAATATGTATACGTATATACATTTATATGCTTGTGCTAATAAATCTATCTACTATATATTCCGCCGAATTTCGCTGAATAATTCAATCGAATGCAAGTTTAATTTTAAAGGAAATTTTCTGGCAAATAAAAATTAATTTCTTAAGGGGGCGCTTCCATTATCGGGATTATTGATGTAAGGTTTGGACCGATTGCTCAATTTTAAAGAAATCCTAACTGAAGTTACTTTGGTTGGCGGGGCATGTTTTGACAAAATTTCAGTAACTGAGACCATCTGCTTGGCTAGCTACCATTGTGGCTTAAAAAATCGAAATTTTATTAAAGCCCAAAACGATTAATTCGAATGCACTATGTGAAAGAGCATAAAAAGAGCTTTACAACGATGTGCATATCACTTCTGCACGTGGTTTCTATCAAAGTTACAGGCGGTTGAATAATTGGCAAATTTACGTTGACCATTCTCATTTCGTTTAGCAAAGTAAAAACTAACAGTTCGAAAATGAATTCTAAAGGATATTTCATGATGCTTTTGTGTTGGATTTGTTTACTATTTTATAAAATGCACTACGCAACTTATTAAAATCATCATATATGTGCAAAACAAAAGCAATTAGAGCGAAATTTTCCAATTTAACTTTCTCATAAATGCTTCGACCAAAGTTGCTCAAATTTTGCATGTACGTTTATTAAAGAGGTACGCAGGGGCACTTTTTTCATTTTTTGTTCAAACCTTAAATTCCGTGAGATATCGACTTCTAAGGTTTTTGAACATTTATAAAATACTCAAAATTGCACAAATCAAAAAAATGAAAAAAGTGCCCCTGCATTAGGTCTGTTTATAGATTTGTGCAAAATTTGAGCTACTTTTATTTAGCCGTTAATGAGTGACACCATTTTGAAAATTTGAAATTATCCCTTTTGTGTACGTTGCAAGCCAAGCAATAAATTTTTCAAACTCAGCTAATTACTAGTACTTAGCACCAACTATCGTTGCTGAAAATTTGAAAGAGATTGGTTGAGAATTGAATGCAGGAGAGCCGGTCCCGGTAATGGAAGCGCCCCCTTAAGTAGTGAGCTGAATATTAAATTAAGCAAAATAAATAGATAGAAATTGATTCCAGGAAATATCTGCGGGCATCAAAAACTGCTCTAAGACCTCTCGGCAAAGTTTAGTTTTTAGTGTTTAGTTTTTATCTGGCTTGCCTGACAATTTTTAGTCATAATTAAAAATTTAATTTAACTTTACTAAAGCAAAAGCTTCTAGAAAAGCTGCAGTTGCAATTTTGAATATATACAAAATAAAAATTTATCGCGAAAATAATGATGCCATCGACATTTAGCTTATTATAATTTTAGCTTACATTTATTATCTTTTTTATTCAAGATAAAATTCAAATATTTTTTCTGAAGGTTGCTGTTCTTGTTTAAATTATTGTAAAGTCTGGCTGTATATATCTGGGTATGAGCTTATGTAATATAAGCTATAAAAACTGAACGTGTTTAGAACATCAGTTGTTCGTCCATGTTAGAACTTAGCTTGTAATTGGTTTTCTGAGTAAAATGCAAATGCAAAGATTTTTTGTCCTTGATTGCAATATATAAATTTTTATCCTTTAAGGGGGGGCTTGCATTACCGGGAACGGTTCTCCTGAGTTTATTTTCCAACGAATCTATTTCAAACTTTCAGTATAGGTAGCTGGTGCTAAATGCTAGCAATATGTAGAATTTGAATAATCCAGTGCTTGGCTTGCGACTTACACAAGAGGGATAAGCTGAAATTTTCAAAACGCTGTCACTCATTAACGGCTGAATGAAATTAGCTCAAATTTGGCACAAATGCGTAAATGAACATAACGCAGGGGCAACTTTTTCAGTTTTTAGATCTATGTAGTTTTGAGTATTTTATGAATATTCGAAAACTTTGAAAGTCAATATCTCACGGAATAAACGATTTAAACAAAAACTAAAAAAATTGCCCCTGCGTACCCGTCAAATAAACGTGCATGCGAAATCAGAGCGAGTTTGGTCGCAACATTTATGAGAAAATCAAATTGAAAAATTTCGCACTAATCACTTCAGTTTTTCGCAAATATTATGCTTTTAATAAGTCGCACAGTGTATTTCATGAAATAATAAACAAATCCAACACAAAAGCAATGTGAAAAGCTCTGTAGAATTCATTTCCGAACGATTGGTTTTTACATTGGCATTCGCATTGAGAATGGTAAACGTAACGTTGTCATATATTCAACAGCCTGTAACTTTTGATTGCAACCACGTACAGGAGAGATATGCACATCGTTATAACGGGCTTTTTATGCTCTTTCACATAGTGCATTCGACGTTGTCGTTTGCAGCCTTAATCAAATTTCGAAATTTTAAGCCATACCGGTAGGTAGCGAAGCACGTGGTCTCCGTTGACGAAATTTTGTCAAAAGATGCACCGCCAACCAAAGTAAGATTAGTTGGGATTTCTTTAAAATTGAGCTATCGGTCTAAATTTTATATCTATAATCCCGATAATGCAAGCGCCCCCTTAAGCATTGTAATTAAGCCGGAAGTATTTTTCACACGTTTCAAAGAAAGTTGAATTAAACGTAATCTCCCCTAGTTGAATTAAAAGAAATTTCACCTTTCTGGCTAGCTTCATCTGGTTTTTGGATTTTAAATTATATTTCTTCAAAATATTTTAAAAACCCTTGCTATATATTTGTTCTATCCATAATTTTTTTAATAATTCTGATTTCTGTTGCACTCTGGTCTGCACTAAAGTATGTATATACGTAATTACTAAACACACAGCAAAAAGCTTATTCCATTCTATGTAAAGTATATAAAACAATTATTATGTAGATTTGAGCTGGAACTGACATCTACACAACACTGCACAATATAAATCTGAAATGGCATATATATATATATATATGAGCCGCTGTCTGTAAGGTTCGACCATAAACGACCCCAATGGGTCGAAAAACACAAAGTTTTTCCGGTGATGCTGCTTTTTACATATGTGAAAATAGAAGTCAGTAGACGCATTTTGGTGCATTCGCGGTCTCAATCGGACCAATATTGAATGAGTAACAGCCCTCCAAAGTTAGCACCATCCGGCCCTCCTGAATCATCCTCGAGGTCTTTACGTCTTTTGCTATTTCTCAAGCCTCCGCAAAGTGAGAGCGCTAATTTTTGGCACACATACTTACCCTAACCGACACTACATACATGCAAAATATCATGGCATTTGGTAGTCTGTAGCGTTCTCTAGCTACTTGTTTATACCGATCTGACCACTTGTTGCCACCACTGGAAATCTCACTGTTTCAGTTATACTGGTTCATAGGTAAACGTGGGTGGGGTAAAAGTGAGGTTAAGAATTGAGGAATATTAGTGTTCTTTTCGATCGTAAAAGTTTCTGGTACCTGGTGAGGGTGGGATGTTGTTAAATTTTGGATTGAACAATAGTCGCTCCCTTACGTTAACGTACAGTCGTTCAGGCCGTTTCCTTGTACAACTTCCATTTAAAACTAAATGCAGCAATAGCCATTCGCATGTGTGCTGCCACTCCGTAGCACTACCTACGTGCAAAATATTATGATATTTGGTAGTCTTTACCGCTCTCTAGCTACGTCTCTATACCGATCTGACCACATGTTGCCACCACTAGAAATCTCAACTTTTCAGTTATACTGGTTCATTGGTAAGCGTGGGTGGGTTAAAAGTAGGGTTAAGAATTGAGGAATATTAGTGTTCTTTTCGAACATAAAAGTTTCTGGTACCTGGGGAGGGTGGGATGTTGTTAAATTTTGGATTGAACAATAGTCGCTCCCTTACGTTAACGTACAGTCGTTCAGGCCGTTTCCTTGTACAACTTCCATTTAAAACTAAATGCAGCAATAGCCATTCGCATGTGTGCTGCCACTCCGTAGCACTACCTACGTGCAAAATATTATGATATTTGGTAGTCTTTACCGCTCTCTAGCTACGTCTCTGTACCGATCTGACCACATGTTGCCACCACTGGAAATCTCAACTTTTCAGTTATACTGGTTCATAGGTAAACGTGGGTGGGGTAAAAGTGGGGTTAAAAATTCAGGAATAATAGTATTCTTTTCGAACATAAAAGTTTCTGGTACCTGGTGAGGGTGGGATGTTGTTCAATTTTGGACTGAAGTCGCTCCCTTACGTTAACGTACAGTCGTTCAGGCCGTTTCCTTGTACAACTTCCATTTAAAACTAAATGCAGCAATAGCCATTCGCATGTGTGCTGCCACTCCGTAGCACTACCTACGTGCAAAATATTATGATATTTGGTAGTCTTTACCGCTCTCTAGCTACGTCTCTATACCGATCTGACCACATGTTGCCACCACTAGAAATCTCAACTTTTCTGTTATACTTGTTCATAGGTAAGCGTGGGTGGGGTAAAAGTGAGGTTAAAAATTGAGGAATATTAGTGTTCTTTCCGAACGTAAAAGTTTCTGGTACCTGGTGAGGGTGGGATGTTGTTAAATTTCGGATTGAACAATAGTCGCCCCCTTACGTTAGCGTACGGTCTTTCAGGCTGTTTACTTGTACCACTTCCATTTAAAACTAAATGCAGCAATACCCATTTGCATGTGTGCTGCCACCCAGTAGCACAACCTATGTGCAAACTATCATGACGTTTGGTAGTCTTTACCGCTCTCTAGATAGCTACGTCTTTATACCGATCTGAGCCGTCATTGCCATCTTTGCAAACCTTATATTTTTAGCTATGTCGGTTCACAGCCTACGCACAGATAGACTTAGTTTTGGTTCCTGCTGTTAATCAAGTTATTTAATAATGGGATTATCATCCTCATCATTTGCACAGCAGAAAAATTATGTTTTCGAGGTAATTTTTCAAACATTTTCTCAAAGTTTAGCTAATTTTGGCACTTATTAGCTTAATTTGAGTTTAAAAACAGCCATTTTTTGCGTTTTTATGTTAAAAATGCAACTCAA
Organism: Trissonchulus latispiculum; assembly: GCA_030248195.1. Lineage (NCBI taxonomy): Eukaryota > Metazoa > Nematoda > Enoplea > Enoplida > Ironidae > Trissonchulus > Trissonchulus latispiculum. Next base: position 5,254 of record JASAND010030905.1, read on the forward strand.
AATTTAGGTATAGATCTCTTGGCTTGAACCCCACTCCCTCCTCCCTGGAGGGAACCCTCTTAAGGGGGCGCTTCCATTATCGGGATTATTGATGTAAAATTTGGACCGATTGCTCAATTTTAAAGAAATCCCAAATGAAGTTACTTTGGTTGGCGGGGCATGTTTTGACAAAATTTCAGTAACTGAGACCATCTGCTTGGCTAGCTACCATTATGGCTTAAAAAATCGAAATTTTATTAAAGCCCCAAACGATTAATTCGAATGCACTATGTGAAAGAGCATAAAAAGAGCTTTACAACGATGTGCATATCACTTCTGCACGTGGTTTCTATCAAAAGTTACAGGCGGTTGAATAATTGGCAAATTTACGTTGACCATTCTCATTTCGTTTAGCAAAGTAAAAACTAACAGTTCGAAAATGAATTCTAAAGGATATTTCATGATGCTTTTGTGTTGGATTTGTTTATTATTTTATAAAATGCACTATGCAACTTATTAAAATCATAATATATGTGCAAAACAAAAGCAATTAGTGCGAAATTTTCCAATTTAACTTTCTCATAAATGCTTCGACCAAAGTTGCTCAAATTTTGCATGTACGTTTATTAAAGAGGTACGCAGGGGCACTTTTTTCATTTTTTGTTTAAACCTTAAATTCCGTGAGATATCGACTTCTAAAGTTTTTGAACATTTATAAAATACTCAAAATTGCACAAATCAAAAAAACGAAAAAAGTGCCCCTGCATTAGGTCCGTATATAGATTTGTGCAAAATTTGAGCTACTTTTATTTAGCCGTTAATGAGTGACACCATTTTGAAAATTTAAAATTATCCCTCTTGTGTAAGTTGCAAGCCAAGCAATAAATTTTTCAAACTCAGCAAATTACTAGTACTTAACACCAACTATCGTTGCTGAAAATTTGAAAGAGATTGGTTGAGAATTGAATGCAGGAGAGCCGGTCCCGGTAATGGAAGCGCCCCCTTAAAGCCTTTTGAAATAAGCTGCGTTAAAACACATCTGCATTGATGATGACATTACTAGTAGCATGTGACACTGCTGAGTTGAAATAGGTCTGCTTGTTTTTTAATATCTGACTTGTTTTATTTGCCATCTATTATTCATAACAATCTATTCACAATGGATGAAATTACAGTATAGCAAGCTTAACAAAAAAATAAAAATTCGGTTTTTTGGCTGGAACTTTCGCAAAACTAAACCAAATCGATTACTTTGATGACCCATGGATAGGTCTTGGGCTAAGCTTTAAAACCACCTCAGTTTCATTGCTCTACGACCTACCAGTAAGTTGCAGTAGACGAAAATGTGTGATTTTTCGTTAAAGGTTTAACAAAAAAATCACCCGTTAACAAAAAAATCAGTGGCGGATCGGATCCCAGAGAGCAGCTAGCAACTTTTTCTCATCAGTTTTGGATAGAACACATTAAATAACGTATTTCGAACCGAAAACCGCTAACCTAGTGCTCCAACTAGGGCAACTGACCCCGCCGAAGTCTTAGTGGTCACCGATGGCCCCCGACAGCGTCCAGTATGAAGTCTGGTGGCTCTAAAGTGCCGTTTTAAAGGCTCAAACGTTGTTTTTTCGTGTTTGTGAGTGATTATAACCTATTTCCAGGTATTTTGGCAGAGAAACTCAGAACTTCGTATGTTGGTGGGGTATGACCCACGGTCACGTGACACCTGCCGGACCCTTCCGGATCCTCCAGGTACCAACTGGACAGTCCGAAGTGGCTATAAACATGTCCTAGGGGGTTTTCCAGGGCGCTGAATGCAAATCTGGCATTAGTTTTCCGGTAGCTATGGCCTAATACTGACTTCTGGGATCACGTTTACCGTCGGACGGTTCAGGCCCGGCTGGTTACCAGGTCAGGTTGGACTACCAGAAGTGCCAGGCAACCTCAAAAACAACGTATATAAGGGTTTTCGAGGTCGCTGAGCTCGAATTTGACCTTAGTTTTGCTCTAGCTGCTGTTCTGACTTCAGTAGCAAAACATAAAAATGATTGTTATTTGTTAAAATTTTAACAAAAAAATCACCCACCCCAGGACGGCACAGAGGTCCAACTGGGAACTTCTATATATGTATCGATAGCCCACAGTCAGGACATGTCACATGCACAATATGGGTTGCATAGGGTTTTCCCTTAGTAAATAGCAGCCGAAATTCGAACTTCGGTCATGAACGTTTTTGAGGTCACTTTGGGTACCCTCACTTAAAGGTCTGCCCTGAACGCATGGAGAGGGCCTAGGGACTCAAACTCACAGGCTGTAATGTCGAGATGTGTGGATATCACCATGCAAAAATTTGGGTCTCTGCGACTTTCCTGTGAGTCAGGGTGGGGTGATTGTTTCGTTAAAATTTCGGGTGATTTTTTTGTTAAGCTTGCTATATCTGATTTTGACTTCCCGATATTCCGCTTCTTTTCCTCGCCTTCCTAGAAGAAACTAAAAGTTCATACGTGCAAACGGGGCACTGATAGTTCTCAGCATTTCCATGTTTGCCCCACCCACATTTAATAATGAGTCAACATAGCTTAATATATAAGGTATCCAAGCATTATGTTTAAATGGAAGTATAGTGCAAGGAAACAGCCTGAAAGACTGTACGCTAAGGTACGGGAGCGACTATTGTTCAATCCAAAATTTAACAACATCCCACCTTCAGCAGGTACCAGAAACTTTTATGTTTGAAAAGAACACTAATATTCCTCACTTTCTACCCCTCTTTTAACCCACCCACGATTACCTATGAACCAGCATAACTGAAAAGGGAACTTTTCTATTGGTGGCAACATGTGGTCAGATCGGTATAGAGACGTAGCTAGAGAGCGGTAAAGACTACCAAACGTCATGATATTTTGCACGTAGGTTGTGCTACTGGGTGGCAGCGCACATGCAAATGGGTATTGCTGCGTTTAGTTTTAAATGGAATTTTATAGTATACGGAAACAGTCTGAAAGACTGTATGCTAAAGTAAAGGAGCGACTATTGTTCAATCCAAAATTTAACAGCCATCCCACCCTCAGCAGGTACCAGAAACCTTATGTTTAAAAGAACACTAATATTCCTCAATTTGTACCCCTCTTCTAACCCACCCACGTTTACCTATGAACCAGCATAACTGAAAAGGTAACTTTTCTATTGGTGGCAACATGTGGTCAGATCAGTATAGAGACGTAGCTAGAGAGCGGTAAAGACTACCATACGTCATGATATTTTGCATGTAGGTTGTGCTACTGGGTGGCAGCGCACATGCAAATGGGTATTGCTGCGTTTAGTTTTAAATGGAAGTTTATAGTATACGGAAACAGCCTGAAAGACTGTATGCTAAGGTAAAGGAGCGACTATTGTTCAATCCAAAATTTAACAGCATCCCACCCTCAGCAGGTACCAGAAACTTTTATGTTTGAAAAGAACACTAATATTCCTCACTTTCTACCCCTCTTTTAACCCACCCACGTTTACCTAAGAACCAGCATAACTGAAAAGGTAACTTTTTTATTGGTGGCAACATGTGGTCAGATCGGTATAGAGACGTAGCTAGAGAGCGGTAAAGACTACCAAACGTCATGATATTCTGCACGTAGGATGTGCTACTGGGTGGCAGCACACATGCAAATGGGTATTGCTGCATTTAGTTTTAAATGGAAGCGGTACAAGTAAACAGCCTGAAAGAGCGTACGCTAACGTAAGGGGGCGACTATTGTTCAATCCGAAATTTAACAACATCCCACCCTCACCAGGTACCAGAAACTTTTACGATCGAAAAGAACACTAATATTCCTCAATTTTTAACCCCACTTTTACCCCACCCACGCTTACCTATGAACCAGTATAACTGAAAAGGTGAGATTTCCAGTGGTGGCAACAAGTGGTCAGATCGGTATAAACAAGTAGCTAGAGAACGCTACAGACTACCAAATGCCATGATATTTTGCATGTATGTAGTGTCGGTTAGGGTAAGTATGTGTGCCAAAAATTAGAGCTCTCACTTTGCGGAGGCTTGAGAAATAGCAAAAAGACTTAAAGACCTCGAGGATGATTCAGGAGGCTCGGATGGTGCCAACTTTGAGAGGGCTGTTACTCATTCAATATTGGTCCGATTGAGACCGCGAAAGCACCAAAGTGCTCTTTTTTGACTTCTATTTTCACATATGTAAAAAGCAGCATCATCGGCAAAACTTTGTCGTTTTTCGACCCAAGGCGGGTCGAACCTTACAGACAGCGGCTCATATATATATATATATATATATATATATATATATATATATATATATATACATATACATATATATATATATATATATATATATATATATATATATATATATATACGTAAGGTCCACGCCATGGTTTTAATATTTCAATTTAACATTATTAAGTATCTTCTACCAATATATATTTAAATTTAAAAGCTTCGGCGGGGTTATGCTGTGTTTTCTCTAGGCGAAAAAAGTATAGGTGTACCACCTGTTTGGGTTGGGGGGGGGGGGAAGAAGGGGTCAAATTTGACTCCGGGGGACCCGCCCAAATCCGAAATTGGGGGGGGGGGGGAGGACCCCCCTAAACTGTACCTAGGTTTTTTGCTAAAAATATCTTTTTTCGTTGTACAGTACATTAAACGTACTCAAAAGCCAATAGTTTTCGTATGCGAAAATAGGGCTTGAACTTTGAACATTGACAAATTTGTACAAAAATATGCCTAAATTAGCCCAGATTGTGGTTTATAATGGCGTATATTACCTCTTAATTGCTATAAATAACCATCTTTAGCTGTTTATAGCTGATTTATAGCCTATTTTTCTAATTTTTTTCAAAAATTTTCAGAAGTTGCAAATAACTTTTTCAAAAATTTTGCATTTTTTACTTGGTTTGGACCCAATTTTAGGGGGGGAGCATAGGTGTGGCTGGCGAAAAAAGTGGGGGTGGGGGTTTGCAAAAAAAGTAGGGTAGGGGTTTGGCAAAAAAAAGGGGGGAGGGGGGGGTCGAGAAAAAATTCGATTTGGGGGGAGGGGTAAGAAAAATTTTCGAGGGGGGGCTCGACGAAAAATCGGTTTTTCGCTGAAAAACTGAAAATTTTCCTCAATTTTCAGCTATTTTTAGCAATTTTTAAAGTAATTAAGCTAATCTTAGCAATTTTTCGCTAATTTTTTTGAAAATTTTCAAATTTGTGGTTAAAAATTTAGAAACATTCAAGTAGGGGGTTGAAAATTTTTAGGGGGGGGGGGGCGGCCGGGAAGGCCGATTTGGGGGGGAGGGGTGGAAAAAATTTTTAAGGGGGGAGGGTCTGCGACCCTTCCATTTGGGGGAAGGGTCCCCCCCCACCCCCCCCCCCAAACACACCTATGGGGGAGGGGGGTTTGCGCGCGGGGGGGGGGGGGTAGTTGAGGTCGGGTAGGGGGGGAAGGGGGTCTGGCCTCTCCGTGGGGGGAGGGGTACCCCCCACCCGCCCCTAGCACACCTATGTTGGCAATCAAGCTTTCGAGTTAAAAAACAATGTCTAATGTCAAAATTGCTTCATAAATTGAATGATCATTTACACTGGAAATGGCTAAAAATACAATTTTGTGGCGTAAAAATAGAAAAAAATTCATGGGGGAGGGTTGGATGGGAGGGGTGTGCTCGGGGGATTGGGGATCTCCAGGGCCCTTCAAAATTTGGGGGAGCCCCCACCCCACCCCAAATCTCCGTTACACCTACATATGCTCGGTCTCGCCCAACCCTGCCGGGGTGTAGCCGACAGTCGGGAGAGGCCGAGAGGGTATGTCAAAAAGTTTGGGGGGGGGTGGGACATGGGTTTGCCGGTGCTCATCCCCGAATTCTCAGCCGTCGAGCCAGGACTGCCAGATCAAATGATGACTGCATCCGTGGGAGTGGAAGGGGGCCTGCACTTCTACACAGAGTCGTGTTACCTTCCCGCCGTAGTGTTATATACCCATCATTTATCGACCAGTTAAGGATTGGTTGGTAGGGAGGGATCGACCAGAATTCCGGTTTTTCGAAAGTTTTGTAAAATTTCGAAAGGAAGGGCTGTGGAGAATCCAAATGTCGCGAAGGAATAACACCCACGGGGGGGTCTGGGGGGCGCCGCCCCCCAGAAGTTGCAGAATTTTTCAATTCTAGACTCTCAGGAATTAATTTAGAGCACCTTCTTTGAAGCTATGAGCTATAGGTTTAGTCATATTCGCAATAAATTACAGGTTAATTTTTTCCACATCTGCAAGACAAAAGACAGGAAATATTATTTAAGGGAAATGAAATAATCATAATGCATAATGCCTGTCATAGCAATTCGTAATACGTATGAGTAAAGCGGGACTATAGGGGCTCAGCCTCCATTAGAAAATTTTTAGAAGTATATATTACGTTTTAAACCCATATTTCCGGTAACTTTCGCACGAAATTTTCTTAACGAGCTTAACAATCTTTGCTCTAGCAAAATTTCCAGGGGGGCAAATGGGCTTCGGAGGGGGTGCCCGCCCGGGCGCCCCCCCCCCTTATCTACGCCTATGTATATATACAGGGGCGCACCCAGGATTTTGAAAAGGGAGGGGTCGAACCTGAAAATTTTCGTATTTTTAGTTTTATGCATTGAAAATAGCTCAGTTTTTGCTTTCTCCCCAAAAATTCTGGGGGGTAAATCGGTCAAAAAGGGAGGGGTCGGAATATATATATATACTTCTTTAAACTACGAAAAACGAACGAAAAC
>JASAND010030907.1:0-12810 GCA_030248195.1 Trissonchulus latispiculum
CTTTGAGTTTCTGCTAGTTGTAGATTTTGCATGGTGGGGGATCGAATTGTCAGTTTCACCAAATACAAGGCCGCCTTTCCAGACGAAGAGACGCCGACCTGCAATGCCTCATCGCTGGCCGGGATGTACTGTCGACGAAACAGCAGCGAGATTAATGCCTACAACTGTGACACATACTTCTACTACATGTACGAACTGGACAAGCTGAATGGCACCAAGGCAATCGAGGAAAAGCCAGCCATTCTTGGTCTTAGCTCAGGGGTGATTAGTCGTAAGTTTTGTACGACATAAAGAAACATTGTACTATTTCAGTTTTTCTAGGAACAATATTATTTTTCGGACGTAAGGTTGTACAATTATTCAGTAACTTCAGCCGAAATTTCAACAGTGAGGTGGAACTAAGGAAAGGAGCCAATCAAATTGCAGAGACTGTCTAAATCCGTCCGTAAATTGATGTTCAAACTTCTTACGGGTAGGGTCGGGTAGACCTAAATTGACGTACCATTTATAAATATAATATTATGGAATTGTTCTATGTAAAAATATGTACCAACTATGTCTATATTATGTACCTACTATGTCTATATTATGTACCTACTATGTCTATATTGAGACCTTTTTCTTGTATCACACTGGCGGTGCTTATACACCCGTCCAACATATTGGGCTTGTACCTGTGAGTTTACCAATACATACTTATTTTTGTTTAAGCTATCGTATAGCTTTGTAGCATAATAATGAATAATGTCTATTTTAGTTAACGGTTACGACAAATATCTGCAGACGAATGAGTATGTAACTCAGGATCCGAAAAAGTTTGACAATGGGCCACTGGCGCCGAAAGTTCGGTTTTCCTCGGATCCGAAAACGGATTTCTATGTGCTGGCCGATGTCACAACTTCATTCATAATTCTTGTCGGAGTCTTTTTTCCTTCTTGTACAGGTACTGTGCAAAATGTACACGAATTAATAGGGATGTTCAAAACATGTTTATGTTACCCTAATCTCTTGCATTTTTCATGTTTCCTCTACTAAATTGCTAGTCTTTTTCTCATTTCAGTTATAAATTTGATCATTTCAGGGATTATGGCTGGTTCCAATCGATCCGGCGATCTAAAGGATGCCAGTTTGACCATTCCCAGGGGAACGCTGGCAGCGACCATTATCTCTTCAATTATCTGTAAGAAAGCAAATCTGACACCGAAAATGTGTGTAGTAAACTTCGATCATTTGCCCAGCATTGAATATTCTTCAAAACCTTCTGCGGGGCGGCAGTTTTTGACATTGTTCAATTCATTTTTTCATTCAAATTCAAATTCAAATTCAAATTCAATTTTTTAATTACTGATGCTGTCTCGAACGAATACGACAGTGATAATCCTCAAGTCTGCTGTCATGGCTTTTAGCGGTTACATAAACCCGGTCCAGTTATAGATATTCAATTCTGAATTATGTGAATTCTATTGAAATCTTAAATTTCTATTTTAGATCTGGCGGGGGTGGTTCTGTTTGGAGCCTCTATTGATGAAGTTTTCATTCGAGACAAGTAAGCTGTTTTAGCTTGGTTTCTTCCCTGCGAGTTGTAGTTAGAAGATGCAACCTAATATTGCATCCTTGCCGAGATAAGGTTGGCACACTATTCTAGGCAACGTAGTAGCTACTTAGCTCGCAATTTACTATTGTGAAATTAGAAATGCCCTACCGAATAACTTTATTGTGTTTGTAGATTTGGTGAGAGCGCTCACGGATCTTTGGTAATCTCTGAACTGGCCGTTCCACATCCAATCGTCATTCTGATTGGCTGCTTTCTGTCCACCATTGGCGCAGGAATGCAGACTTTAACAGGTGATTTATGCATTAGTGGGTTATCATTTATTATCTCGACACGAAATGTGAGTTTCGAAAATACTAGCCTGTATGACCACCCTGACAGGCTTATTGGGACTGGTTATCCTAGCGATTTTTGTAGCCGCACTTGTGGCTATTTCATTTCACATAGGTACTGGAGGAGGTGACAGCGTTCAAACAGGGGCTGCCCACATTCGAGCTTCAAAACGTAAACACACAAGTGAGTGAGCATACACAATGGTGTGCTGGGTACAGGTGTAGGAGGTCACCAGGTACTCAGTTGTAAGGGAGTCACCCGTTATTGTGCAGATGATGTCCCAAGCCTAATAACTATAAGACTGTGACAATAACTGCTAACTCAACTATTCATATTCAATACAGGCGCCCCTCGTCTCTTTCAAGCCATTGCAGCGGACTCTGTGGTGCCCATTCTTGGGCCGTTCGAAGTGTTGACCAGATTCGGGGAGCCTCTCAGAGCCCAGCTGTTGACCTTTGCCATCTGTGAAATTGGAATTCTGATTGCACAGCTGGAGAGTATCACTGCCCTGATTACCCAGTAAGGCGGAATTAATAGTGTTATTAGTGTAATATAAGGCTAAATGTACGCGTGATTACATAAGGGACGGCTCCCAAACCTTTTGGTAGCATATAACACTTTTTAAATTCTAATTTAATTAAAATGAAAATTGAAATTGTGCTGTATAAATGAAACCGGAAATCGTTAAAAGTGTTAACCAGTTCCTTGGAATCAGGAAAGTGGGCAACATTTTTCAGTACCAAGAGGGCACAGTCCGCCGACGCAGCCGATCTCATCGTTTCTAAAATGACAGCCTGATTAGAGATTTGGTTTTTTAAAATTTAGATTTTATTTTTGTCAACTTCACATTAACGTTTTAATTTTTCAGTGACACCGCAGTTTGTTTTGTATCACCAAGAGTACATAATACATAAGAGTGTGACAAGCGTCACACGTCACACTCTATGTTATCAGCAGCTGAGCTATGCTCTGCACGCTAACGGCCCACCCCCCTCCCCACAATTGCGTACCTAGTGGACCCCCCGAAAATTAGTACCTAGTATATACGCAATTGCGAATGCTTACTTTTTGCAATAAGAAAGAACCCTTCCTCCCGCAAATGTGACCTATCATTCGATTTTTTTTTTTTTTTTTTTTTTTTTTTTTTTTTTTTTTTTTTTTTTTTTTTTTTTTTTTTTTTTTTTTTTCCCCCCTCCCCCCCCCCCCCCCCCGCATAACAGACCTATCATTTTTCAATTGACGAATGATAGGTCACAATTGCGGAGGGGGGGGGGGGTGCCTTTCTATAGAAAAGAGTGAGCATACGCAATTGCGTACTAGGTACTGATTTGCGGGGGGTCCACTAGGTACGCAATTGCGGGAGGGGTGGGCCGTTAGCGCGCAGAGCATGGCTCAGCTGCTGATAACATAGAGTGTGACGCTTGTCACACTCTTATGTATTATGTACTCTTGGTATTGTTGTCTAAGAGAATAAAACCGGTATAAATGAAAATAAAAGAAAAACTTTTGTTACCAACAAAAATTTCCGTTTTCTGATACCCCATCTGTTCCTTCCATCCGACAGGCCAGCTGACCACAACAGTATTGTGCTTGAGACCACCCAAACCCGACGTTTGAATTCTGAATTATCACAAAAATCAATCATAAACAATAATAAAATTATCATAAAAATCAATTATAAACAATAATATAAAGTAAAATCTCAAAAACCATCAAACCATCAAATAAATGATACATAAAATAAATAAATAAATCATACAGAGAACTGATTCCTTCGCTGACATCTTTGACGCAAAGAACTTCATAGAATCCTTCAATTTTGAATTTCTTTCTTGCTACCTTCAGAATCTAAAAACTTCCACAACAATAATGCACAATAATAAACAACATTAATGACTCAAAAATGTTCTGTTTAAACATAAATTTTAAGTTTAAGGTTTGAGTAACGTCATTGTTGAATTTGCTAACTTCTTTGCTTATTTCAACGTCGTCACTTTGCTTCTTATAATTGCCCTCCAAAACGGTTGCTATCACAGTTAGTCCGCGGCCTAGAAATGACAAAAAGAAAAAGAACAAACAGATTACAACAACTGTTGGAAAACTGATAATTTTCAATAGTCACAAAAAGTTAAGAACTTGTCTTTGAGTAAAATCAAATACCAATAATAATAATAATAAAATTAAATTTAAAAAATCAGAAAGACCGGGCTCAGAATAAATTAATTGCCAGAATGAAAAATGCATAGATAGATGGCAGGATGGGTACGCTCTAAAGGCCAGCTCACACTAGGCAACTTTGGAGCACCTTCGTTGCCGCAACTTCAGTTGCCACACGAAAAAGTTGCAGCAACTTGCACAAACAGTTGATTCAGCTAGCTGAAGCAACAACCTATCTATCATATGCAGGAATTCTAGTGCGCCTATTTTAATAATTTGAATCGACTAATCAATATGTAAGTTGCCGCTAGAAATTGCCCCAAGCGCGATTGCGACAACTTTTTCTCAGTTGCCTCTACATTCACATTGGGCAACTTTTGAGCAGCTTGGTTGAACTAAGTGTGAACTGGCCTTAAGATTTCTCCTAACACCTAAAGGCCAGTTCACACTAGGCAACTTTTGGGCAACTTAGTTGCAGCAAGAGTTTATAATACCAAGAGTAAGACACTCAGCTCTTCCTTATAGAATAAGCTTGCATGATGCTCGAAACATTAAGGCCAAAATCTCGGGGGACTTCTCAGCGTGTAAACATACAAAGCTGACATTTTTCAAAAACGGGCGTTTTCGACAAATTAAATACTATAACTTGAGCTAGGAAAACCGTACAGCAATAATTTTTATATCATTATGTTGCGTAGAACAAGATCTTTTTAACCATATAAAAATTATGTAGTTCGGTTGAGGCAGTCTCTTACAAAACTGGCAATAAAACATCCTTTCCACGAAAATTCCAGGAATTTCATCTTTTCTTCAAAATACCGTACGTTGTTGCTGTATTTGTACGAGATTGTCTGACCCGAACTAGATAATTTTTATATCGTTAAAAAGATCTTGTTCTACGCAACATAATGATATAAAAATTATTGCTGTACGATTTTCCTAGCTCAAGTTATAGTATTTAATTTGTCGAAAAAGACCGTTTTTGAAAAATGTCAGCGTTGTATGTTTACACGCAGAAGCCCCCCCCCCGAGATTTCGGCCTTAATGTGTCGAGCATCTCACAAGCTTATTCTATTAGGAAGAGCTGAGTGTCTTACTCTTGGTATTATCAAGAGTATATAATAGATAAGAGTGTGACACTCTTACACTAGCATGAACAAATCATGCTAGGTATGCTCGGTGCGTTAACTCGGGACCCCCCCCCCCTCCCCCGGAACTTCCGGGGGGGGGGTCCAACTTTGCACTATCTACACGCTTTCATATAAGCGTGTGTCTGCTCGCTGATTGGCCCATTAGCCTAAGGCTTACAGTAGGCATTTTATTAGTAATTTTTAATTAATCAATAACTTTAATTAGGTTAATGCAATTAAAAAACTAACTCCACAACTTTGTAGCATTTTTTCTGCTCTTTTCAATGATATAAAAATTGTTGCAGATTACATTGCTTCGTATTTTTGTATTATGCAACAATTTTTATATCATTGAAAAGAGCAGAAAAAATGCTACAAAGTTGTGGAGTTAGTTTTTTAATTGCTTTAACCTAATTAAAGTTATTATTAATTAATTAAAAATTACTAATAAAATGCCTACTGTAAGCCTTAGGCTAATGGGCCAATCAGCGAGCAGACACACGCTTATATGAAAGCGTGTAGATAGTGCAAAGTGGGACCCCCCCGGAAGTTCCGGGGGGGGGGGGGTCCCGAGTTAACGCACCGAGCATACCTAGCATGATTTGTTCATGCTAGTGTAAGAGTGTCACACTCTTATCTATTACATACTCTTGGTATTATAAACTCTTGGTTGCAGCAACTTGGTTGCTTCAGCCAAGTTTCTCCAAAGTTGCCCAATGTGAATATAGTGGCAACTGAGAAAAAAGTTGCCGCAACCAAGTTCCCGCAATTGTGCTTGGGGCGATTTCTAGCGGCAACTAGCACGTTGATTGGTCGATTCAAATTATAAAAATAGGCGCGCTAGAATTCTTGCATTTGATAGATTGTTGCTTCAACTAGTTGAATCAACAGTTCGTGAAAGTTGCTGCAACTTTTTCGTGTGGCAACTGAAGTTGCGGCAACAAAGTTGCTCCAAAGTTGCCTAGTGTGAACTGGCCTTAACACAATCAAATTCTGAATTTCATATTCCCCAATTCAGTGGAGTACGTCTTTTGCTCCTTTAGCTTTTGTTTTACCCGCTTTCAGCTGTCCGGCAAAAGCCAGCAGCTGGGGATGTCGAATTGCCCTGGTGGTGAGATCCACAGAGCAGAGGACCAGAATCTGGGGTCGCCAGTTCCGGATATGAGGCGGCGATTCCTCCAGGTTCAGCAGAGCGAAGCGAGCCGCTGCCAATCGCAGACCTCGAATTCCATCGCCCCACTCCTTCTCTGCGCTGGAATACAAAAATAGTTGTGCCTGCTTGCATCTAATTTCACTGTGCAATGGTGTTAGTGACATTCCAATAAAAATTGATATCTGACATTAGCAGATGGTACCTAAAAGTCTGGAACATGAATTTATTTTCGATTTATTCTAACTCATTAATGCTAAGACAATCAGTCTTTGCGCAAGGAAATAAATTGTCCTTACATCCCCGCTAACATAGGTTCCTCCGATCTTTGTTTGAATTTTAATTCTTTACCAGATCAAACCGGATTTAATTCTTCAATTCTATAACAGATTTACCCTCGATATTCGATGTATTTGTAGACGATGAGACCGATGCCGAAAGCGATGAGGGCGAATTTCCACTCCGCAATGAACATCACCACAATGCAAAGCACTGAGGCGAACAAGGATACAGACCTAGACACAGAATACAGAGATTGAACTTGAGCAAATGATTTAAATTTTGTTTAAACTAACATCGCTTATGTCGATCCTATTCTATTTCTAATTCTTACAAGATGTGGGAAACTGAGCGAAACCATTACTTTCTCGTCGTGATGTCTATGAGGTAAATGTGTGTCATGTAATGTAATCTATTAAAGTTTAGTGAAAACCAGTGAAAGTAGCAGAACTAATGAGGCCAAAGAATTCCAGGGTTATATTAGATGAGGCAGTTAGTGCACACGATCATAAGTTATCTTTATTTATCTTTCACTTTTCAGAGAAAATAATATTAGTCTCATTTAAAGTATTGAACCACTCACTCCTACCAATGGTAGTATCGAAACCGTGGCCTCCAACCGGGCGACTTCAGCAGACTTTGCAGAGCAACCGCCGCATTCACACTCAGATAGCACATGAGGAAAAACCTAAATTCGTAAATTCGGAACTGGTTAACACTTTTAACGATTTCCGGTTTCATTTATACAGCACAATTTCAATTTTCATTTTAATTAAATGTAAAGAAAAAGGTTTGGCTAATAGACTTTTGGAGCTGAGAGATCACTTACAAGGCTCAATTCCAGAACTTTATCTATCTCAGCCCTTGCTATTGCACAAGTTTGGGGGTCGGGCAAACTTGTTCCTTTTAAACAGGTATCTGAGCACTGGTGAAATGGCTCTTTTCCCCTTTGAGCTACCAAATAGTAAACTGATCGCTCACTAACTTTGAGATCAGTTTACTATGGATCCCTACCAGTCAGAAAGCTTCCGTATCTAAAAATAATGGTCCCACTCTGAACCTCAAATTAAATCCCTAATATTGAGTCAAGTCAATTATCGATGGGTCTGAAGTTACTAATTTACTGTCACAGAGGTAATCAAATTATGATGCTAAGAATTATAACAACTGTCCAATATTCAACCACCTACAGTAATACCCATGCAAATTATAAACATCGAACCACCGGCAACGTCAGTGACCCAAGAAAATTAAAACGAACTCGATTTAGACGAAAGATTAGTTTTTGACAGATCAAGAGCACTTGAGCTGAAACAGACGGAATTGAAACTCCCACTTTACCCCTTTGAGAAAAATCGATTGAGCAAGACAAGACAAAATTAATCCACGCAGAATTGCACAATACACAATGGCTGAAATGGGGTGACTGGGCAGTAAAAATACAGACTTCAGTAAAATACTTGTAACAGAGGCTCAACAGGCCTAACACCCGTCATATCACAGGCTCAACGGCCAGAGTACTCAAACAAGTAAGCGCTAAGTCCCCCAGAAACCGACCTTTCCACAACATCCCCAAACTGAAGTCTTTCAGTCACCCAAACCCATCACAGCCCCGTTCACGTGCAATTCTCTCGCTGTCGGTCTCTTTTGAAAGTCTTTGAAGTTTTGCCTTTTCTTTTAGAAGGGAGATTCATACGTCATGATAAGCATGACGTATGCGTTGCTCAAGGGCTCATGGGGTTCCCCAAATCTTCGTTTAAAGCCGATTAACCCCAACCCAGAAGAATTTGAACCCATAAATCGGAAAAACAACCCAATTAACGTGGGCATCCAAGCAAACAAAATCATGCGATTAAAAGACATTCGCCACTATTTTCAAACTACACAAGATTCCAACCGTTTTTTAGCCATCTTTATCCCACTACATGAAAAGACCTACAGTACAATCAACAGTGAGCAGTGGGTGAGACTATTGGTAATTAGTTAGTACACATGAGCATTAGTGAGAATTAGTTAGCACACAGGTTAGAGCACACTAAGTGAGAGTCTAGTTAGCAACCTACATACAGCAGAGTTAGTACATTCACACACACAGAGTCAAGAGTTTGAAGCACAGGAATTCAACACAGAAATAAAAGTTTAGCTTGTTTTAGGCCCAAAACCAAATTCTCTAGACATTTCTAAATAAAGCTCAAAATCTTCCTATTACACTCTCCACAGCAAAAAATGGTACAAAGTTACACTAGGGGTGTGGAATATCAAGACCAGACGGTAGGTAACAGATAGGTAGTGCAATTGGTCCAACACAAGTATAGGCAGTGAGAAAGGTATAGTACATGCAGTGAATAGGTGAGCTTACGATCAATCAGAAAGGTAATACAAGCATAACGAGTAGTGCAAAAGCAATTAGTGGTAAACATGACAATATAATACAGACGATGCAGTGCATTCATGGCGTTAGTTCAATAGTCAATCGATGATCAGGATCAAAAAGAGGCTTCACCGGTGGAAATAAGATTAGCAGTTCGTGCAGCGGCCAGAATAGAGTCTATGGCCGAGTCTTCGGAGGGCTGGTGACGATTCCAGCAGGGAGGCAACCAGGAGACTGTGGGGCGGACCGCGTGTGCTGGGAATACACAGGCGCGGCTGGACTGACGATTCGATGATATGAGGGGGTGTGCTAGCAGTTCTCTGGAATGCCGGGAAAAGCCGGCGGAGCGGCGAGGTAGGGCGGTTCGGGAGTGCGAAGTTCCGGGATAAGCTGACGGAGCAGCGATGGATGGTATCCCAGACATGAGAGTTCCGGGATAAGCCGGCGGAGCGTCGACGTGATGATGATTACCGGGGCGGACGGATGATCCGATCTGTACCGATGGTGAACCACTGCGTCGAGCCAAAAGAACCCAAAAAACGCCATTGCTGAGAAACAGCCTAGAATGTATCGAACGACAAAATGAGACATAGTACCCACAGCACGGTGGATGAGAAATCACCCACAGACAAACAGAAGCAAAGCAAAAGCAGTTCACCGTTAGTTCAATTAAGCCTTTATGATAGTAGAAACGAAACGAAATGAAGCAAAAGCGGTAAGAATAGCCATCAAATTCAGCCTTATGATGCGAGTATCGTGTTAGTCTAGTGCGCGCTCATGCTACTAAAAATCAATCCAGATCCTTCAGATGAGTTTTCAAGGTGTACGCGATTATCTAGGGTTAGCAAAGCATTTGAGGGTAACCAGCAAAACTAATACAACTCAAACAGTGCAACAGGGTGAGAAAGAAACAACACAAAAAAACAAAAAAGGTGCAACTCAGTCCAGGTGAAGTTAAGCTCTTGAATTGTGAAGCAGGCCATCCAGTGCAGTGATCCCTTGGCGCTAGTGCAGATCAGGAACAATCAGGCAAACGGGGAAAAACAGGGATTCTAAAACTAGTACAGACATGGGCACGGGTTAACAGATAATAATTGCTACTCCCACGGTATTCTACAAACATTTAGTTCTACTCCTTCAAAAGTACTGTGCGTTCCAGGCTTTTAAGATTCTGCTCATAGAAACGTGTTATCATTCATCTGCGTCAGGATATCAGTGCAAAGTACTACTTCAGAGAAACTACAGAAAATGGTGCGTTGGTGATATGCTGTGGCTGCAAACAACTGAAAACATGGAAAACCAACAAAATACAAGAGATAAAACGAAATACAGAAATAATCCACGATAACAATAAGCAACTCTCTTCTTTTCGCTGTGTGTCAAGGGTCAAGTGGTCCGGCCATGGTTTTGGGCCGTAAGTTCAAGGGACATCGCCGTGTTAGCTTATTGTTATCTCACACGTGTGGTCATGCATACAAAGGTTAGTGGTGTCCAGCGCAACGTAACAGTACAAATACAGGGACGGGACTTTCAACTTCAGAAGTGGGATTCGTTTAAACATTTCAAAAACAGGAAATTCTCGCTCTTTTGTGCCAAATCTTAGAGTTCTGCTTTCTCATTTTGCCTTTCACGGTTAGACTTCAAACAGATCTTACAAGGGGACAAGGGACTTCAAACTTCTCGCTTTTAGGGGAATGGGGACCACCAGAAACATCAAACCAACCGTGCCTTAAAAAATCAACAGAAAGGAGATCATGCAGTAGGGATGCGCACGATGCGCATTAGCAAGTTACAAGAATAGATCTGGGGGCAGAAATGGTGAAAAAGTTCTGCCACGCCCCCTGAAACCAGGCAACTCATGCAAAATGATCACAGACTCACTCATGCAGAGACGATTGGGACAAACCAGGTTAGCAGGGCGCAACTGTCTCCAGCATGCTTCAAAAGTAGGGCCTTAGTGGGGAAGAAATCAAACTGTAACTGCAGGGGAACAGGAAAGAAACGGAAAAGGAACAAGAATAGTACGAGAAACTTAAAGCGCCAGAAACAGTGAACACAAAGAGCGAACAGCATGACACCACCTCAGGACCTAACAAACTAGCAAGAGTATACGGACGAAGAATACCTGCAGACGCAGGTCCACAGTAAACCTTTCCTGTATGATAGCAGATCTTGATCTCCGGCGGCAGACAGGCTGGATTCGCACAGAGGCCCTTTCTGTCCCTCAGACAGGAGCCACTCTCACCCAGGACCAGGGAAATGGAGAAACCGATGGATCAGAGGACGAGGAACCAGCAGATCACCAGAGTCAGAAGAATCAGAAGAGAACCTGGATCTCAGGCTCAATAGGAAGTGTCAGAGGAGGAGGTTGGGAACTGGAGGATTCGCTGGAGAAATGACGGAACTGGATTCAGGTAGAAACACGCTCAGCCATGATACTGTAACAGAAAGGAATGTGGGTAAAGAAGCAGATAGACCAAATATTCAGATGAGATAGACTTAGTGGCTATTGCATTCTTGATAGTGGTAGACTAATGCTCACAAATGATCTTACAGGGACTAATAGGATAAGAGAGGTAACTAAGGGTAAGTGGGAGAGGAACCTAGGACCTTAAAGAACATTAGGATGATAGACAGGACATTCACGGGACATGCGCATGCGAAAATCAAGAGCATCACGTGCGGAATAACATTATGCAGAAACATAAGGCATACGGGCAAGCAACAACTTAGCTTCATCGCATAACAATTGCATTCCATTAGTGTAATACCACCCATCAATTTCATGCAGAATTACAACATACGGCGACTGACATTTAATATTGGGACAACGGTACATCCCACCACCAGAAGAGGGGACAAGCTGGCGCAACCTCATTTTTAGGGGATCTTGAGACAAACGAACATCATCATGCAACGGAAATACGGTAATGGGGACACCAAAATAACTCAACGCAGTACGCCACCAGCACTCAACGCAAAGAAATGTGCAAACTTGTGCCAAAAAGGGACTTTGCAAATGAACTCGACAGTTAATTTTAAAAAGACTAGCCATACGAGGATCTGTGTAAACATCTACCGTTCCAGGTAACATTTTCAAACCGTCAGGAAGAGCGTTTGGTTCACGATAGGGCCCCTGCATTTCAACGGGACAATCCATTCCCATGGGTTCACTTTCAACATCATCACCCTCAACCTTATCGACGGACGGAAAAACATCAACGATCAACTTTGGAGCCATGTTTCTCTACCACTTTCTAAAGTGCAAACATAATTTCAACTTCTGATTCAGTTCGCTTCCTTTTTAACACTTTTCACCCTGTGCACGAGTAATCAACTAATCCACAATGTTAGAAAGTTAAACTCGACATCAAACCGTTAGGCCCACAGTTGCAATGTTCAGACATTTAGTTACCCATCCCTTCCAAGGTACGTAGGACAATGCAGTGCAGCTAGTATTAGTTGCATGCAACACAAACTAGCTAACATCATCAAACAGACGAACATATGATTAGTAATCCGTAGTTACTTAAATCATTGCAATTCAATCATAATAATTACATAGAAACATAGAATCATTGCAGTCATGTCATTGCACAAAATACAGTAGAAATAGTAAAGTTAAAAAAAGAAAATGGTTTTGTATTTTTGTAAGTTTTCGATATTGTGTAACTTTTAGGGTATTTTCGCTAACAATATTGCTTTTTCTGTACATTTTGTGGTTTTGTCAAATAAATCTTCATACAAAAGTACAACCAACCCATAGAACAAACTTTGCATATTTTTATGATGTTTTTTATACAGCTTTGCCATTTTTATGGGGCTAAGTTCCAAAAGG
>JASAND010030908.1:0-23906 GCA_030248195.1 Trissonchulus latispiculum
ACTTTCTTATCAATGGTTAAAATGCACAGTAAAGATTAAGAGTTTATCGAAAGAAATGTTTGCTTCCACTAAAACTCGTTTATCATAGTTGTATATTTTATTTACGCACCGTAACTGAAAATGAACACTGGAATATATACATATGTAATACGTATGTATATATATAACTTTTTCAGTCCGCGAATATGGGTTGCTCGGCGAAGCTGTGCCCATATTAATTCGCCCACAACCTAGTCCTCTTCTTTTTTCGAACCTAGCCCCCATATTAAGCATTTTTAAGACTAGTCCTCTGTTGATTTTACAACCTCACCACCACCCATATTACTTTTTCATGCTCCGGAGGAGCATTTTTATTACTTGTATATAAAAAGAAATATAGTGTTATTAAAAGTTAAACCGTCCCCGTAGAGAAGTCCTGGATGTGCCACCGGTACATGTAAATATATATACATACCCTTCCACTTGCAGGTGATGTCCCATTCATAAAAGAATATCAGCTTCGCTTTTCGATTGTTCGCCGTTGCCTCGCCTTCCAACTTTTCCACCTCAGTAATCTTACAGGTGCCTACAACATTTGCATCACACACATTCATCAAATTTCTCTTGTCCTCTCCTCTCGCATCAGCGCAGAATGCATGGGGCCCCGATGGCCATAGTTGGCCCCGATGGTTTTGACCTGTTGACATTTTTGTCTGTGAGCTCTTTTGTTGTAATCTGATTTAGCCTTCTTAAAACGCCTCCATGCAATTTTCTTTTCTTTGATCAGTTCCAGAGTTCTACACGACAAGGGAATTCGATACCTTTTCCCAAAGGGCTTTATCATAGGGACAAAGTTTTCGATTGCAAAATTAACACAGTTTTTAAACTCAATCCAGTATTGTTCAATGTTAGTGCAATCCATAAATATTATATTCCAATCTAACAAATCAAAGAAAATAGACATATCAACATAGTTAGCTTTTGAAAAATCCTTCCGACGCAAATTGGGAGAAGTTTCAAAACGTAAATTAGGATAAAAAAGCACAACTCCATGTTTGCTTAAACCTATTGGTTCGTCAACTGTAATACCACTTATACTGAATTTAAAAAACGTTTTGATCCAGTTCATTTGAGTATGTTGTTGCATACCGACAGTTAAATTCTTTGAAAGCAGCGGCTGAAGAGTCTAGCAAGACTCACCGCAACCGATACGAAAACAAACTCCGAATTTTCGTTTTCATTAAATATTAGAAACGAAATCGTTAGGATGAAAGTAGTCAGCACGGCTCATTTATGCTTGTATTTATCCATTTATGTATTCAGTATATTTGTGAAACGGCAGTACATGCTCATAAAAATCTTCAAATTTTTTGACCAATTTTTGGTAACTAAAGTTAAATTTTTGAGTTTACAAGTCGGTTAAGCTCACTTGTCTAATAATTTTGCAATATATAAGTAGGTTAAACGCAGTAGAGTAGAGTTAAAATTTTGCTACTACCGAGAATTTGAAGGAAACCATTTTCTTTAAAGGATCACTTAAAAATTCAGAAAAGCACAACTTGAAATTTAGAAAACCCATCACGTCAAGGAGTATGAAAATTGCAAATTTGCTAAATTTTTGTCTATAGATGTCTGAAAATAACCATACTCATGGACACCTATTTAATAGTAATTTATAAAAAAACATATATATACATACAAGTAACAAAAATGCTCCGCACAAAAGGGGATAATATGTGTGTTGGGCCTATGTCTATCCTTTAAATTCCGGTTGAGAAAGGCATGAATCCGACACCGCAAAAGCTGCTCAGCTCACTTAGGGATTTCATTTGATACCAAACTTGATTACTTTTGAAAAATTTTACTTTTGACCCAAAATCGCCTAAGTCCCCACCCCGCCCCACCACAGCACTCTACAGCCACTTTGGGTACGCAGTTCTATGGCAAAAGTTGCTCAGCTCACTTAGGGCTTTCATTTGATATCAAATTTTACCACTTTTGAAAAATAAGTCCCCACCCACCCCACCACAGCACTCTACAGCCACTTTGGGTACGCAGTTCTATGACAAAAGTTGCTCAGCTCACTTAGGGCTTTCATTTGATACCAAATTTGACCACTTTTGAGAAACTTTATTTTCGACCATTTGACCCTCCCACCCGACTGACCCTTCAAACGGCAAAGTAAAACCTGCCCAGCAAAATAGGTACGTCGGACGGCAAAACGAATACCGGGAATGAGCTGGGCACACCAGAAAACCCCTATCGACAAAGTTTTGAGAGGCCAGGTAGAGCCTACTATGGACCTCCAGGAAGCGGTTTCCGACTTGACCCTCCCGATGGCAAAGTAAAACCAGCCCAGCAAAATAGGTACGTCGGACGGCAAAACGAATACCGGGAATGAGCTGGGCACACCAGAAAACCCCTATCGACAAAGTTTTGAGAGGCCAGGTTGAGCTTACTATGGACCTCCAGGAAGCGGTTTCCGACTTGACCTTCCCGACGGCAAAGTGGAACCAGCCCAGCAAGATGGGTGGGTCTGACGCTAAAACTGACTGCGGGAATCGATTCTCCGTGCCAGAAAACCATTGTATGGAAGATTTGAGCTTTCAAAGTTAAATAGATAGCGAGAAATTTCGATTTTTCATTTTACGAATTTTCGCCATCTTTGACGGGCCACTGTGGTCGCTAGGGAAGTGATAGAGAAACGCAACCTGGACTGTTAGTTAATTCAATATATGTAATTTCTGAATATAAAAAGAAATCAGCTCCAGCTCGTAACGTTCGACCTCAGCGACGACCACAAAAATGGTCACTTTTCGCTATGAGCCGACTTTGCGGCGCCACTGCGGCGCGGTGGCGCAGCTGCGGCGCAAAAAAGTTGTGATTCTTAAATTCTTTAGAGGGTATTACTAGACCCCATAGCCCTTTAGGTTGGCCCACCGCTGCAGATCACGTGAAAGCGGCGAACATTATGTACAATACAACCATCAAATAGGAGAAACCGGAAAAAAACATCGCCGCCATAACCGGTCAGAAAGAAAAAAAAAAAAATTATTATAGAAAAAAAATTAAATATTTTTTTAGGAGATTTATGGGGGGGGCAGTTTTTAACGGTAAGTGATACGGGGCTGAAACTTCACAGTAGGGTTGGTTTTTTAAAAAAGTCGAGCGGAAAAAAAGTACTTTTTTCCGGTTTTTTCCGGTTTTTTTCAGACTTTTTTTCCGCTGTTCTAATCATGTCAGAGCGTCTCAAAATTTGTTTCTGTAACATTTGTAGCCTATATTAACAAATATTTCTGCATGTAAACGCCATTTGAGCACTTTTATTAGCTTTTCCACGTATCCAATCTAAGCAATTGCGAAAAACTTTTGTCCAAACAAAGTTTCAACAGACTATGGGAGCAATTCCCAGTTACCTTAGTTTCTGGGAGAAGTGAGGAGAACTTTCAAATAATTTTTCCGTGTGCATAAATTTTTATTCTTTCACAACTTTGAATTTTAGATGTAAGTATAAAGTTCGCTTGCTACAAGACAAGACAAGAAAGAAATTGGTTTTGTGAAAAAAAAAAGAGAAAAAAAATTGGTAAATAAATTTTTTATCGGAAAAAAAAAAAATAGTATGTTATAAGTATAATATATCTAAATATTTAAATTATGGAGGGGAGAGAAGAGCTGCCCTATTAAAAAAGTTTCTATTTACAAAAGATGTCACCAGATCAGGCATGTTTTATCCTTGCGGGCAAAAGCAAGCAGGGTTTCAGTGTTCGTGTTTGTTTCGTTCAGTGTTTGTTTAAGTTCGGACTTCAAAATAAGAGCAAACTCAAAGTAAAGCTACTAATGTGGAAAAAATGAACAAAATTTGAGAAAAATTGCTAAAATTTTTAATTTGAACACTTCTAAAACTTCCTAGAATGATTAAATTCTTCCGACTTTTTTCCGTTTTTTTCCGACCCTCCGGAAAAAAAGGAAAAAAAGGAAAAAACCCTTTTTTTCCGGGACTTTTTTTCCGATGCCCAACCTTCACAGACATACTAAACTCGATGTGCTCTACAATTTGCGCATGAAATCTGCGCAGGATCTGCGCAGAATTTTGCGCAGCTTCTGCGCAGCTTATTTTACACTGTCTCCAGCCACTTTTCACACATATTATAGGGGTCGCTGCCGCGACCCCTATGATAATATAATTATGGTTAAATTAAAAAATTCATTTAACCTGACTGACATGCATAAAAATTAGTTAACAAAATATCAAAAATACAACCTCTACTGATTCGGGTTCAGTTGAATATTAAGGTACACGGCGTCTGGGGGCGGCAGCCCCCCCCCCGTAAAAGCCACACTCTTAACACGAAAATTCGCTTCTAGAAATTAATTTTGAGCGCTCCAGGCATTAATATTTTAGTTTCAGTAATAAATTTCCTTTGGTTCGTTAACTGAAAAAAGATCCGGATCCGAATGGTTTTTCTGCCGGATCCGGATTTGCAATATTCGGCAGGATCCGGATATCCGGTCGATCTCTAATATCAGGGTATTTTTACAGGGGGGGGTCCGAAATTGACCTCCCCCCACGAAAATGCCTTCCCCCCCCGAACTCGCCCCCCCCCGGGATTTTGGTCTTCCCCCTTAATGAGGTCTACATTTTTTGCAAAAATGGTCAAATTTTCAAAAATTTTCCGGCTTCCCCGGAGATTTTTTCGTAAAAATGGCTATTTTCACCTTAAATCCTGGCATTTTTGAGAACGTTTTGTGTCACCATGCAAAATACGCCAAAAAATACCATTTTTTGGCTTATTTTTGCAAAAAAATCTTTCCCCCCCCCGGGCCCGCGCTCCCTCTATAATATAGGTGTAAAAGGCTCAGCGCGGCCCTTAGAGGCCCGTTCGAGCACCGTCACCGTACCAGCTAAATACTCAACGAAACTAGACAAATTTGATATCGTTGGAATCAGCACGACGAGTATATACTACAAGTAGCGAAAAAGTTTTGGTCAACATTTTCAACTCCGGACAACTTAGGTCCGTTTGTTTTTTCCGTGTAAGTCACGCTTGGAGAAGCACTTTACTTCGAACTCAAAAACTGAACGATCTGGGCACTTTCAGCCGGTGAAGTTTGGTTTTTCTGAGAGTAGTATTAGTATAAACGTACCTTTTGGACAATTTTCCGCTGCCCGGCCCGGTCGGCCACCTGTGCCACCTCTGAATTAATTTCTAGAAGCGATGTTGCTGTGTTAAGACTTTTGTGCAGTGCTTTAGTGGTGATTTTTTGAAACGCTATAACTTTCGCAATTTAGAGCTTTATACATCGTTTTAAAGCTTATAATCTGTACATTCACATGGACTTATATACGAAACTAGCAAAATTAGCACAAAATCAGCAAAAAGTAACTGACATACTGACATCTGACAAGCTGAATATGTATAGACCAAAAATTTTTGAACATCGACGATTTCTCAAAATTGTAAGAAACGACCAAAATTTTTTCTTTTGATATAAAGCACATATGAGCCGAGGGACATTTTTGGAATTGGCTCAACAAGCCTCAGTCCTCCAGAAAATCCGGCAAATGTGCGATGACACGAAATTTCGCAACTTTCTATTCAGTTTTCACGCAACTGGAGAAGTCTTAGCTCAAACCGAGAAAAATGACTCTCCGCTATAGTGCGCATTTTCACTCTGCCGAAAATCACGCGAATGCATTGGGTAGTTTTTGAGAAATCGATGTTCAAAACAAAATAATCGCAGTTTTGCCAAAACGGTTTTTCGGCCAAAGCTCTAGCTCAGAGCAACGAATCCCAGCTAAGAGGCATTAATAAAATGAGCAATTAGACCGCGTATCCATTGAGTATAAATAAACGAAAATTGTCCGTACGATTTGGCAGTAAGTTTGAAAAACTAATTGCCTCGAAAGTGGCCGCTTTTTGACCCCAATACTGACTTAACCACAAGAGATAGCTGAAAGGTTGTAAAAGCAAAAATGTTCGTTTTTTGTACCCTCTTTCCATCTATAACAACCAATCTGATATATCGGCTATCTGCTGAGAGTATAATGCCAAAAACCGAAATTTCTTATCTTTGCACCTAAAAAGGCGGGACTGGTCTCAAAGTGTTAAAGAGCTTTTGCTTATTCTAGTGGGGGCCCCTCATAAACACCCTTCTCCCCAAAAATCGTTCCCCCTCCCAAAAAAGTGGGTGCCCCTTTAGGAGCCAACGTTTGCTCCGAAAATATCGCTCAGAAGGCCAAATTTTGAAAAATTTTCCGGCTTCGCCGGATATATATTTTTAGTCGATTACTATAAAAAGTGCTATTTTCAGCATGTTTTTAGAAAAGTTTTGAATAATTACGCCCCTCCCAAGAATGACTTGCCCCCTGAAGGCTCCCCCAAGAAAAATTCCCTAGAATAAGCCCAGAGAGCACCAAAAAGCCTATAGGGTCACATCTACACAAAAGGAAACCACCACCACCTTAAGACTTTTACTGGGGGCTGTCGCCTGCAACACGAACATTTTATATATTATATTACGTATGTTTAAATTATTTTCTACTAAATTTCTACTCTAATTCTACTAAATTGCACTTTTCCAATGCAAATTTAAACTACAGATATATGGTATATATATAATATATTAGGGATCGACCGGAACTCCAAAAAACCGGAACCAGAATTGGCTTTAAAAAACCGGAACCGGAACCAGCTCTTTAACACTACAAAAATCGAGAATTTTTTCTGACGTTTTGGACAATTTTTGCACAATTTTTCGCATTTTTATAGTTACTAGAACATTATAATAACGTTTGCTTTATATTTTATATAGTTATTTCAATGCAGGAACATGAAATTTGCAATTTATTAAGAGTTTTTTGTCTTATAGCATAGTTAAACTTTACTACATTATAGCTTTAAAATTAAAATGTAAAATTTAAAATTAAAATGTAAAATTTAAAATTAATTATACACGGTATGAACAGGGTTTTCTTTTTGTGTAAAATACTGTGTATTTACACAAAATAAATAAATTTACACAGTGAAAAACCAATTTACACACCAAAATACACAGCCACATTTTCGAAAATTTTTGCAAAAAGTGCTCTGAAAAAATAGTTTTCAAGCCCTTCATATTTAAAATAGCTCTAGCTTTTAGCTGGGGGCTCCCGCCCCCAGACCCCCGCCGCTTTCCAATCATTTTCCATGGTTTTCTGCATTACGACATGATTATAGGTTGTTTCTGCAAATACATCTGCTTATCCGGTTGCGTATAATTTATTCCCGTATATACAGCGTGCAAATATTTGTAAGATAGCATAGTAATATAGCTAGTAAATACGATTCAATATCGTTTCTTTAACCAGGGGCGGATCCAGGGATGGCGGGGGGCGCCCCCCCCCGTCGCGATTCGAAGGCAGGAAAAATTAAGGAGAGAAAGAGTAAAAAGGGCAAAAAACAAAATTTCTCGCCTTCGGCGCGAATTTCCTACATTTTAACCACATATTTATTGCATTTATGAAGAAAAAGCTTGAAATGCATCCGATTTTTCGGAGAAAATTACCACTTTTGCCTAAAATGTCCAGAATTTTTAAGAATTTTTTAAGAGTTTATGAAAAGAATTAAAGATCTGAAGACCGATTTTATTGCAAAAACAAAAATTTCTTCAACTTCTGGGGGGCTCCGCCCCCTAGACCCCCCGCTGGAAACATTTTACCGCCCCCCTTACGACATCCTGGATCCGCCAGTGTCTTGTACATATATATCTTTTATCATAAAAAGCAGTCTGAGCCACAAAAATTGTTGCTGTCTAGCACAATAGGTATATATTCAAAACGAAAGCTAAAAGAATGCAACTGTTCAATGCGTTTTTGCCGATATATAATTTTAAAAAATTTCTCAACTTCTGGGGGGGGGCTCAGAATGGGTGTTTTCTGTCCATATTATGGAAAATTCCCCTACAGCAATTAAAGCTTCGAACCTTTTAGTACATAACCAGAATGTTTGTGAAAAAATTATTCCAAAAAGTTGGAAAATTAAAGAAATGGTTTCAGTAGGCGAAGTTTTTTCAGAAATTAGATTTTGTCCAATCCTAGTTTTGGCATTTAATGGATTATATAATCTTTTTAGACTTTTCCATTGCGAATTTTATTACAATTTACAAAATTTCCTCAACGTCTGGGGGACTCCGCCCCCCAGACCCCCCGCGTGGGTTCTTTTGCGTTACACGGACGTGTCCCCCACGGACGTTACACAAGTGCAGTTGCCAGAACTTTTGATTGAATGATCCGAAAATAACATTGTTGCAATATAATAACGCTTAAATTTATTTTATTTCGTAATGTATTATATCTCAAAAACAATACTTTTAGATTTTACGCAGCTTCAAACAAAAATACACACTGAAATTTAAATTTACACAAGATTTACACAGGTCCGATTTTGAAAAAGAAAACCCTGGGTATGAATATGATATATTTATATTATTCGAGCACATTTTCGATGAATAAACGGCATCTATATTTATACATTCTATGTATATACGAATTTCGATGAATAATTTAATCGAATGCAAGTTGACTTAAAGGACATTTATATACTAGCAAATAAAATTTAACTTCTTACTTGGTTAAGCTGAATTTTAAATTAAGCTAAATATAAGTAGATAGAAATTGATTCCACCAAAATTTTTGCGAGCACCAACAACTGCTCCATCGACAAAATAAGTCATAAACATGTTCAGTTTTTATCTGGCTTGCCTGATAATTTCTAGTCGTAATCAAAAAGTTCATTTAACTTTACTAGAAGCGGAAAAGTTGCAGCATTTTCAAAACGCAAAATAAAAAATAATAATGCCATTTATATTTTTAGAAAACAAAAGATATCTATTACCATTTTAGTTTACTTTTATTCTCTTCGTACTTCAGACAAAATTAAAATTTTTCTGTAAATTACTGTTCTTGTATAAATTCCGTATTGTAAATCTAATCTGGTTATGAACTTAGGTAACATCAGCTATATACAAAATTGAACTTGTTTAGAACATCGGCTAAAATTAATTCCTTAACTTGTTGTTATATCTCAGTATAATTACTTTGTTATTGGAGTTTTCTGATTAAAATGCTAATGATTTTTGCATGGCTGAAATATTATATATAAATTTTCATCCATTAAACATATAAGCCAAGTGTTTTTCACAAGTTTCAAAGAAAGCCGAAATTCACAATTTCTCCAACTTGAATTTAACAAAATTTCTTATTTTTGGCTAGCTTCATCAGGATTTTTAAATTTTAAATGACGTTTCTTCAAAAGATTTTCAAAAACCATTGCTATTTGTTCCATCCATAATTTTTTAGTAATTCTGTTGATCTGCGCATTGGATTAATTACTAAACAAAGAGCAACAATATCTAATCTGAGTTATTAAGTATTATTTTTGTGTTATAATATATATATATCAATATATATTCATAACAACGATACATTAGACATTATTATTACAAATTCGAAACATTCTAAGTAATGCAATAGCGCCGCAGGCGAAAATTTTTGAATAAATCATATTCTGGTTATAAGAGAATCGCAGTTTTTCAAAAAGTTTTAAAGAAGTGTTTGATAAAATTTTTGAAAATTTCAATAAAATTTTGCTTTTGATAATAGGCTAAAACTGGTTCCGGTTCGTTTTCAAAAACCGGAACCGGAATTCCGGTCGATCCCTAATATATATATATATATATATATATATATATATATATATATATATATATATATATATATATATACTAGGGGGGAAAATGCCCTCGTCGGGCAACCAACTTGGTAGAATAGGGAAAGACTTGAATGTTAAATACACGGTGCATGGTTACAACTGAGATTTTGCTGAAGCGGAAAAATGCCTTTTCTCAGCGACTAAAATGACAGAAACCAGCTTTGTGCGCCGAATAGGGAATCTACTCGGCGACTAAAATGAAAGAAACCAGCTTTGTGCGCCGAATAGGGAATCTACTCGGCGACTAAAATGAAAGAAACCAGCTTTGTCGCCGAATAGGGAATTCCCTCCTTCCGCCCTATTCGCGCGAACTTATCGTCTTTCGGGAGGAAATATAGGTAATTATTCTGTTAGGAACTGCAAACGTAAGCATTGCGCTCAATATGACATTTCCCGTACCGGTTGCGTGGAGGCTAGGGGTGGCGCTAGATTAATTTCTTTTTGAGCTACCTGATCCGTAAATATTTTATGCATACAACCGCTAGCAGGACCAACAGAAAGCAACAATAAGTATATATATATGCAGTTTAAACAATTTGTGGTCGACAGTCCTTGTGCTAAAACATATACAATCAATCGCATTTCATTTTATATAATGTTTGATTGTATCAATTCTCGGCAAGATCAGCACAGAGCGCGCACGCACGCACGCACGCACGCACGCACGCACGCACGCGCGCTCACACACACACACACACACACACACACACACACACACACACACACACACACACACACACACACACACACACACACACACACACACACACACACACACACACACACACACACACACACACACACACACACACACACACACACACACACACACACACACACACACACACACACACACACACACACACACACACACACACACACACACACACACACACACACACACACACACACACACACACACACACACACACACACACACACACACACACACACACACACACACACACACACACACACACACACACACACACACACACACACACACACACACACACACACACACACACACACACACACACACACACACACACACACACACACACACACACACACACACACACACAAACACACACACACACACACACACACACACACACACACACACACACACACACACACACACACACATATATATATATATGCTCTCAATTTTTCTGATAGCACATCGAAGACAGCGTATTTATGTCTGTGAAAACCTTGACTTACGTAAGTGCTTGATAAAACTGTTGTTTTGCATTCTGAAGTAATTCTGCCATTCTGAAGCTCTCTCATTATTCAGCAAAGCAACACATAACAGGCTTCAAAGTTCGCGCGAATAGGGCGGAAGGAGGGAATTCCCTATTCGGCGACAAAGCTGGTTTCTTTCATTTTAGTCGCCGAGTAGATTCCCTATTCGGCGCACAAAGCTGGTTTCTTTCATTTTAGTCGCCGAGTAGATTCCCTATTCGGCGCACAAAGCTGGTTTCTGTCATTTTAGTCGCTGAGAAAAGGCATTTTTCCGCTTCAGCAAAATCTCAGTTGTAACCATGCACCGTGTATTTAACATTCAAGTCTTTCCCTATTCTACCAAGTTGGTTGCCCGTCGAGGGCATTTTCCCCCCTAGTTTCGCTTATTTTTCCGCTGCAGAGAAAATCATGTCAGAGAAGTTGCATATATACACAATGTAAGCAAAGCTAGCTACCGCAAACAGGCTGGATGAAAACGTTCTAGTTCAACTGAATGTATTTGCTGAAACGGAAAAATGTCTGTTAATAGCCTTTTCAGAACTTTATACACGGTGCGTCATCTTAGGCTGGAAGGCCACTGTTCATGGCCTCTACCGAACATTACACACGGAGCGTTATCTTAGGCTGGAAGGCCACTGTTCATGGCCTTTTCAGAACTTTATACACGGTGCGTCATCTTAGGCTGGAAGGCCACTGTTCATGGCCTCTACAGAACATTATACACGGAGCGTTATCTTAGGCTGGAAGGCCACTTTCATGGCCTTTTCAGAACTTTTTACACGGTGCGTCATCTTAGGCTGGAAGGCCACTGTTCATGGCCTCTACAGAACATTACACACGGAGCGTTATCTTAGGCTGGAAGGCCACTTTCATGGCCTTTTCAGAACTTTTTACACGGTGCGTCATCTTAGGCTGGAAGGCCACTGTTCATGGCCTCTACAGAACATTATACACGGAGCGTTATCTTAGGCTGGAAGGCCACTTTCATGGCCTTTTCAGAACTTTTTACACGGTGCGTCATCTTAGGCTGGAAGGCCACTTTCATGGCCTTTTCAGAACTTTTTACACGGAGCGTTATCTTAGCCTGGAAGACCACTGTTCATGGCCTTTTCAGAACTTTTTACACGGTGCGTTATCTTAGGCAGGAAGGCTATTTTAAAAGCCAACCAGCACCGTAACCTTGGATATGCAGTTATATATACATGACAAAAGTTGCTCTGCTCATTTTGGGCATTCACTTAAAACCAAATTTGACAACTTTTGGAAATTTTGATTTTTGACCAATTAGGACCCCTTGCCAGGGCGCCACAGGTCGCTAGAGACCAATTTGGAGGGGTCCTCCAATGAGATAAAATGTTCGCCTCACCAAGGGCTTTCATTTGATACCAAACTTGAAAACTTTTCAAAAAAATCGATTTTGGACCGGTCCGGAGCCTGGTCAGGGCGCCACAGGCCGGTGGATCCACTTTAGAGGGGTCCTCCAATGACAAAAAATGTTCGCCTCACCAAGGGCTTTCATTTGATACCAGACTTGGCCACTTTTGGAAAAATCGATTTTTGGCCATTTTGGACCCGGTCCCCGGTCCCGACCCCTGGCCAGGGCGCCACAGGGGTCCGGGCGAAACCTACTATAGCCTATGCTGTAGTGCTCCCGCACCCCACCCCAAACCCCAAATAAGAGAGACCTGCTCACTGTAGATGTTTCTGTAGAAGAGGTTAAAGTTGGAGTTGCGACACGGTAGGGCCCACCACCATCAGGGTGCCCCCCAGCCACATGGATAGGTCCTAGAGCGAAACTAATGGGCCATTTAGATTCACCATATAGGGGTTCCTATTCGAATACGAAACCTCAGCCCAGCAGCTCTTATGTATAGGGCTGCCTACTCCGTAGGCCCAGACCCCCCCTTTTACACACTAACTTTTGACCCCTGGCCAGGGCGCCACAAACCACCGAGCAGCACCATCTCACTTCCCGGAGCCCTTCACCCTTGGGCCATGCCACATGAGCCATATGAGAGCCCGGCTTCGCTCGCTCCGTTCTATTTCGAAGTGCAATTATTTTCGGACTTAGTTTATTTTCGGGGGTCACCTGGGGGGTCCCCACCGGGGGGTGGGGCCATCTGGGGAGGTCCGGGAACCGCGGAAAGTAATTTCCCCGGAATTGCGGAACTTTTTGTACAAAAAAACTTAAAATAGTACGGCTCTGAAGGGTCTTCCGACCTGCACCCCTGGGGGGAAAAAAAATGGAGAGAAACGCGGCCTGCGCAGGGGGCCAATTTACATATCTCAAGATCTACCCGGCCGATCCGGCTGAAATTTTCACAGCATGTACCCCTGCCCACAGGCTCTTCACACACCAAGTTTGAGCCCGATCGGTCCACTCCTCCGCTGGCCACAGGCCAAACAATGTCCAGATTATACACATTGCGTCAAATTTTCCCTATTCTAGGGGGAGCGCTAACGCGCTCCCTAATATATATATATATATATATATATATATATATATATATATATATATACGTATATATATATATATATATATATTAGGGATCGACCGGATATCCGGATCCTGCCGGATATTGCAGATCCGGATCCGGATCCGGATCTTTTTTGCATTAACGAAACAAAGTAAATTTATTGGTGAAACTAAGAAATAAATGCCAAGATTGCTCTAAATTAATTTTTAGAAGCAATTTTGTTGTGTTAAGAGTCTGGCTTTTACTGGGGGCTGCCGCCCCCACACCCCCTTTTATCTTCTTAGTATTCAGTTGAAACTAATGTTTTTCAGTAGACTTTGATATTTTATTAGATACACTAATATTTTATGTATATATTTTATGTTGAGTTAATTTCTATTTATAATTATATTTTTATGAATGAATAGGTTAAATTAGGTTATTTCAAAACTTGTGTAAAGTCATAAACAATGTGCGACAATTATACAATTAACTAGTTGGGGTTTTCAAATCTTGAAATCTTCTTGAATGAATTTTAAAACTGTTTTAACTTTTAATAAAGTTTTTATTGAAAGTTGTTCTCGGAAATAGATAGCAATACAGTTTTGCAGGTCTGTACCGCATTTATCCAATGCATATTTAAATTGCAGGATACGGGGTGAACTTATTCAATGCTAATAAAACTTAAGCTCGAATACGTAATTAAATAATTCATTAAAAGTAAGTAGCTATTAATTCAGCAGCAATAGGCTTGACTTCT
This sequence comes from Trissonchulus latispiculum, assembly GCA_030248195.1. NCBI lineage: Eukaryota > Metazoa > Nematoda > Enoplea > Enoplida > Ironidae > Trissonchulus > Trissonchulus latispiculum. The sequence continues at coordinate 14,193 of JASAND010030908.1, forward strand.
ATAATTTCTCACTGTTCAAAGCTCGGACAATTCTTTGAAAATTGTCGACTTTATTAGAAACTGTTCCATGTTTTCATGTATGATTCCCCACCACATATTCAAAAATTCTTTTGATATGCACCTTGCGAAAATTAATTTCAATATTATATATACGTATGTAAATATATATACGTACGTAGATTTGTTAAATTCAAGTTATTTGCAGCTTTCCAAAAAAGTAAAATTGCTGAAATTTGTTAAATAAATTCATGACCAGCATTTTAAACATTAACCAAAGTCATAATTAACGGTAAGGAATTGAGATTTTTTAAATATTTACATGTATTTTGAAATCTCCAGGCCAAGAGCTTTCGAATGATCCAAACCAGACCTGATCCGGGAAAAAATGAACTTTGAAAATTTTCACTTTCCAGCCCTACTTTATAAATGGGATATATTTCTCTATATGTTTCTCCTTTACGCTTTAGATATATATTTCTAGCATATATATATATATATTTATGGTGGTAACCTTTACCTATTATTATCTTGTTAACAAAACCATGAACCTGTTCACTATTGATTATTTTGGCCCAATTCGGGTCCTAGCGGTTTCTACAGACTGTCAAACATGGGGTTGCGAAGCGTTTGGACTTAGAAATTTTTCGAGGCCCCAACACAGAAAATTGTCAAAAAGTCGTCTAAAATGGCGTTTTTCGGCCATTTGGTGGTGCGCATATATAGTAAATCGGGGGCGCTGAAAACGATGAGCATATCGCCGAAACCGACTGATGTGACCCTCGGGCTGCATGGCGCCCATGGTTCCTCGCCCAGGGTCAAAATTGGGAAAAGTCCCCAAAAACAGCTATTTTCGGTCATTTGGTGGTGCCCATATATAGTAAATCGGGGTCGCTGAAAACAATGAGCATATCGCCGAAACCGACGGATGTGACCCTCGGGCTGCATGGCGCCCGTGGTTCCTCGCCCAGGGTCAAAGTGGGGAAAAGTCCCCAAAAACAGCTAAAAACGACTATTTTTGGCCTTTATGGAGCAGCCATATATAGTAAATCGGGGTCGCTGAACACGATAGGCATGTTTGCTTCTCCGTGTGGTGCCGCTATTGCGCTGCACTGCGATGCGGCAGCCGCAGCGACGCTGCAGGTGCAGCACCGTACAGCACGCCCTGTAAATTGCAATAGACAAGTTGTAACTGCCTGAAAGCTTGCCCTTATATAGTAAATCGGGGTCGCTGAACACGATGAGAGTATCCTCGTCGCTGTGCGACGCTGCTATCGTGCTGCTCTGCGGCGCTGCAGGTGCAGCACCGTACAGCACGCCCTGTAACTTGAAATGGACAAGTTGAAACTGCCTGACAGCTTGGCCTTATATAGTAAATCGGGGTCGCTGAACACGATGAGAGTATCCTCGTCGCTGTGCGGCGCTGCTATCGTGCTGCGCTGCGGCGCTGCAGGTGCAGCACCGTACAGCACGCTCTGTAACTTGAAATAGATAAGTTGAAACTGCCTGAAAGCTTGCCCTTATATAGTAAATCGGGGTCGCTGAACACGATGAGAGTATCCTCGCCGCTGTGCGGTGCAGCTATCGTGCTGCCCTGCGGCGCTGCAGCTACAGCACGCTCTGTAACTTGAAATAGACAAGTTGAAACTGCCTGAAAGCTTGCCCTTATATAGTAAATCGGGGTCGCTGAACACGATGAGAGTATCCTCGCCGCTGTGCGGTGCAGCTATCGTGCTGCGCTGCGGCGCTGCAGCTACAGCACGCTCTGTAACTTGAAATAGACAAGTTGAAACTGCCTGAAAGCTTGCCCTTATATAGTAAATCGGGGTCGCTGAACACGATGATAGTATCCTCGTCGCTGTGCGGTGCTGCTATCGTGCTGCGCTGCGGCGCTGCAGGTGCAGCACGCTCTGTAACTAGCAATAGATAAGTTGAAACTGCCTGAAAGCTTGCCCTTATATAGTAAATCGGGGTCGCTGAACACGATGAGAGTATCCTCGTCGCTGTGCGGTGCAGCTATCGTGCTGCGCTGCGGCGCTGCAGCCACAGCACGCTCTGTAACTTGAAATAGACAAGTTGAAACTGCCTGACAGCTTGGCCTTATATAGTAAATCGGGGTCGCTGAACACGATGAAAGTATCCTCGTCGCTGTTCGGCGCTGCTATCGTGCTGCGCTGCGGAGCTGCAGGTTGCAGCACCGTGCAGCACGCTCTGTAACTTGAAATTGACAAGTTGAAACTGCCTGAAAGCTTGCCCTTATATAGTAAATCGGGGTCGCTGAACACGATGATAGTATCCTCGTCGCTGTTCGGTGCTGCTATCGTGCTGCGCTGCGGCGCTGCAGGTGCAGCACGCTCTGTAACTAGCAATAGATAAGTTGAAACTGCCTGAAAGCTTGCCCTTATATAGTAAATCGGGGTCGCTGAACACGATGAGAGTATCCTCGTCGCTGTGCGGTGCTGCTATCGTGCTGCGCTGCGGCGCTGCAGGTGCAGCACCGTACAGCACGCCCTGTAACTTGAAATAGACAAGTTGAAACTGCCTGAAAGCTTGCCCTTATATAGTAAGTCGGGGTCGCTGAACACGATGAGCATATTGTCGACGCTGTGCGGTGCTGCTATCGTGCTGCGCTGCAGCCGCAGCACGCTCTGTAACTTGAAATAGACAATTTGAAACTGCCTGAAAGCTTGCCCTTACATAGTAAATCGGGGTCGCTGAACACGATGAGAGTATCCTCGTCGCTGCGCGGTGCTGCTATCATGCTGCGCTGCGGCGCTGCAGCCGCAGCACGCTCTGTAACTTGAAATAGATAAGTTGAAACTGCCTGAAAGCTTGCCCTTATATAGTAAATCGGGGTCGCTGAACACGATGAGAGTATCCTCGTCGCTGTGCGGTGCAGCTATCGTGCTGCGCTGCGGCGCTGCAGCTACAGCACGCTCTGTAACTTGAAATAGACAAGTTGAAACTGCCTGAAAGCTTGCCCTTATATAGTAAATCGGGGTCGCTGAACACGATGATAGTATCCTCGTCGCTGTGCGGTGCTGCTATCGTGCTGCGCTGCGGCGCTGCAGGTGCAGCACGCTCTGTAACTAGCAATAGATAAGTTGAAACTGCCTGAAAGCTTGCCCTTATATAGTAAATCGGGGTCGCTGAACACGATGAGAGTATCCTCGTCGCTGTGCGGTGCAGCTATCGTGCTACGCTGCGGCGCTGCAGCCACAGCACGCTCTGTAACTTGAAATAGACAAGTTTTTCAATTCAATTCAAAATCCTTTATTTGGTCCACATAGCACAACCATATATATAAATGTTAACATAAGTGGCCAAAATGGCTACATACACAAGTCAGCATGCGCCAAGATACAGACAACAATATACATACAGTCATTTAGCGTTGTATATATATAACCTCCGAAAAACAGTAGCAGCAAAAACACACATACGTATTTAAAAAAACTAAACAAAAGTAATGTAAACACATAACGCACAAGTTATATATTCACTACATAAATATATAGTTATCGCATCAATCAAACTCATATTTTAGGAATTTACTGATGTCAACGGAATCCAAGCGTTTTTTAAAAATGTGCACGCTGGGAGCGGCTACAATATTTGCTGCCAAATAGTTCCAAACGGGTATTACTCTGTTAGCAAAAACGTACTTCCGACAATCTAGGCGTGACTTGCAGTTTTTCAGCTTTAAGGAATGTCCCCTAGAGCCAGAGTCAGCGGCATATGTAAAGAATTCTGCCGAATTTAAGGTGTCCAGCTCAAAAATTATTTTGAATGTTTGGGTGAGGTCCGCTTTTAGCCTTCGGTACTCCAAGGTCTCAAGTCCCGTTAATCGGAGACGGTCCCTGTAACTAAATTCTCTAATATCTGGTATCCTTTTGGTGAAACGCCTTTGAACCGCTTCAATTTTGGAAATATCTTTCTTTAGGTGCGGAGACCATACACACGAGTTATATTCCAAAATAGGTCTGACATATACAGTGAACATAGCGACTAAAAACTTTGTGTCCCGGCAATTGAATGATTTAAAAATAATGGCAGTTCTTTGGTAAGCCTTTGCACAGATTTTATCACAATGCGTAGAAAACTTCAAATCAGGTGTAATATAGACTCCGAGATCCCTTACAACATCCACTTTTGGTACTTTAAAGCCATTAACCTCAAAATCTGCGTTGGAGGGAACTCCAATTTCAAGAATTTGACTTTTATGAGAAGCAACAGACAGCTGATTTAGAGCAGCCCAATTAAATACACTTAAGCAGTCAGCAGCAAAGTTCGAAAAGTCGTCTTCAACAGTTCCCGAAAAGTAAATTTTGGTATCATCTGCAAAGATTTTTACCTCAGAGTTGGAACAAACGCTAGGCAAATCGTTTATATACATAAGAAAAAGTACCGGTCCCAAAACACTGCCTTGGGGCACTCCACTTAAAACCTCTCCAACATCCGACAGCACCCCATTAATTTTGACATACTGGGTCCTTCCCCTTAAAAAGGAGCATAGCCACGTAAAAGCTGCCCCACAAATACCGTAGGACCTTAGTTTGCTAGCAAGCTTAACATGCGAAACAGAATCAAACGCTTTGCTTATGTCCAGGTACAGCACCTTAACTCCCTCCCTCCCGTCCCGGCTGATTGACCAAGAATTAATACATTCAAGTAACTGGGTCTGAGTAGAACGGTGCGACATGAACCCGTGTTGATCCTTCGATATAAGTTTGTTTGAAAGCAGATGCTTAAGCAAAAATCGTTTAATTACTTTCTCCATAACTTTGCAGCATATGCATGTCAAAGATACTGGTCTATAGTTTTCAGGGCCCGAGTGTGCTCCCTTTCCCTTGTAAATTGGAACTACGTGAGCAACAAGCCAATCTTCTGGCAGCGTACCTTCGTTAAAAGATTGCTGAAATATTAGTTGAAGAGGCCGACTAACCTGTTTCATGCAAAGTTTCAAAAATTGAGCAGGGATTTTATCTGGCCCCGGAGCAGAGTTGAATTTACTATATATGCCCTAGGGATCGGACGGAGGTGGGATTTTGCCTCCGGCCGGAGCCGGAGCCGGAGGTAGACTAAAAATGACACCAAATTTTTAAAAACAGTTCATGGAATTCTGAATTTAATTTTTGCCTTTTTTGGCTGTGTTGTCATTTTTGGTCATCAGGCATAATGTATTCAAATAATGAATAGCTTTGTTCATTGAAATTTTCTATTGCAAGTAAAATTCTGCTAATATTTCCTTAACGTCTTTTCTCTCGAAGACCTTCAAGGAATAGTTATATATATATATAGATTCAACGTATAGCTATACCAGTCAGAAAAAAATTACATTACATTTTATATTCAACATTTTAACATTTAACAGTTATATACGCATAACCCTCAACCCTTTTAAGCTTTAATAAAAGAACTGAAGCTGAAACATACGGCAGCCTCAGAAGTGAGTATGAAGCTAACAGTACACTTAAATTTTTATATTAGTTTTTATTCAAAACATTTAAATTTATTAAATTTAAATTCATTCATACTTTATATATATATATATATATACGTAATTATTTCTTAGGTTGTATGTAGTTCAGAAAGAGGAGTAAAATACGTTTTTACGTATTGGAATAATATTGAATCGGGTTTATATATAGTAGCGAATCTAGAGATAGATTATATGCTAGTTGATAAAGCATGTCAAAGTACGCAAGCTTGTACTGTATTGTATAATTCCTACCCGCCAAGTTTTAATTTCAGTTTTTAACTCTAATTCAAGTTATTGTTCTAATAGTTAATTTGATCCAAATTATTCCAAAATTTAAAAGTTTATGCAGCAATTAAAACTTTGAATTTGACAGAAATGTACAGAAAAATTGAGATTTTAATAAAACTTGACATCTCAACGAGAATTCAGCATTGGTATATACGCAAAAAACTTATGAAACAATATTCTCAAGATTTGTCTGAGTCGATTTAAAGTTAATCCTTGAACCTACAGATTTCCTTGAAAAACTCCGGCTCCGGCCACCTTGCCTCCGGCTCCGGCCAGCCGGAGCCGGAGGTGCCAACTCCGGCCGGAGCCGGAGCCGGAGCCGATCCCTAATATGCCCCCTACCAAAACGCCGAAAAACGCAGTTTTGGGCCGTTTGACCAGTGCTCAATAGGCCATATAGGCTGAAGTGACCAGTGGTCACTTCCGTCGGTTTCGGCAATATGCCCACTGAAACGAGCGTAGTCGATTTACTATATGTGCCCCCAACCAAAACGCAGAAAAACGCCGTTTTAAGGGGTTTGACCAGTGGTCAATAGGGCCATAGACCGTAGTGACCACTGGTCACTTCCCTCGATTTCGGCAATATGCCCATTGAAACGAGCGTAGTCGATTTACTATATGTGCCCCCGACCAAAACGCCGAAAAACGCAGTTTTAGGCCGTTTGACCAGTGGTCAATAGGCCCCGCAGGCTGTAGTGACCAGTGGTCACTTCCATCGGTTTCGGCGATATGCCCATTGAAACGAGCGTAGTCGATTCACTATATATGCCCCCGACCAAAACGCCGAAAAACGCAGTTTTAGGCCGTTTGACCAGTGGTCAATAGGCCCCATAGGCTGTAGCTACCAGTGGTCACTTCCGTCGGTTTCGGCGATATGCCCATTGAAACGAGCGTAGTCGATTTACTATATATGCCCCCGACCAAAACGCCGAAAAGCGCAGTTTTAGGCCGTTTGACCAGTGGTCAATAGGCCCCATAGGCAGTAGTGACCAGTGGTCACTTCCGTCGGTTTCGGCGATATGCGCATTGAAACGAGCGTAGTCGATTTACTATATATGCCCACGGCCAAAACGCCGAAAAACGCTGTTTAGAGGGAGTTTTCCCAACTTTGACCCTGGGCGAGGAACCACGGGAGCCATGCTGACCAGTGGTCACTTCGGGCGGTATCGGCAGTATGCTCATCGTTTTCAGCGACCCTGATTTACTATATATGGGTACCACCCCGAGGCCGAAAAACGCCATTTTTGTGACTTTTAGGCCATTTCTAGTAAAAGTGGGAGTTAGAAACTTTTCGCCCAAACAGGCCAAAAAATGCAAAGTTTGGGCCCATCTCCTGAAAGCTGCGGAGCGAAATTAAAAAATCCCCCTCGTTACTTTATGCACCCCTACTGGTAATTTTCAACAAAAGATACTAGACCTCTCCAGCTTCTACCCAGTTCTAGAAAAGTGTGACCAAAATTTGCGAAAAATAGCGAAAGTCCGACTTTGGGACCTTGGCACAGAGCCAAAATTGGCCAGGTGCCAAAATGACCAAAAAAGGTAGCATGGGGGGATCCTGTCTACCAACATATAATAGTAGTATGGTGCCAAAATGCCCACATCGTTCCAACACTTAGCCGTAAAATGCATTTCCAATAAGCGTTATTCACCGAGAAAAAACAAACGCACGGTAACTATCGCCTAGTGCAAAAATTCGAAGTTTCGAATTCGAACCAAAAGTATGGTGGTACTTGTAGTACTACTCGAGTTGTTTACGATGGTAACCTTTTTACCACCGCCGGACCTCTAATTAGCTGGCACCAGGCCAACACGGTCTCCAGAGGGCCGCGCAGACGCCTTTATACCCATATTATGTAGGGGCGCTATCGCGCCCCTACATAATTATAACTATAAGTGCTGTAACTATGGCAAGCTTAACAAAAAAATCACCCGAAATTTTAACAAAAAAATCACCCCACCCTGACACACAGGAAAGTCGCAGAGACCCAAATTTTTGCAAGGTGGTAGCCACACATCTCGATATTACAGCCTGTGAGTTTGAGACCCTAGGCCCTCTCCACGCGTTCAGGGCAGACCTTTAAGTGAGGGTATCCAAACGTGACCTCAAAAACGTTCATGACTGAAGTTCGAATTTCGGCTGCTATTTACTAAGGGGAAACCTAGGCAACTCATATTGTGCATGTGACATGTCCTGACTGTGGGCTATCGATACATACATATATAGAAGTTCCCAGTCGGACCTCTGAGCCGTCCTGGGGTGGGTGATTTTTTGTTAAAATTTTAACAAACAAAAAATCATTTTCATGTTTCGTTACTGAAGTCAAAACAGCAGCTAGAGCAAAAGTAACGTCAAAATCGAGGTCATCGACCTCGAAAACCCTTATACCCGTTGTTTTTGAGGTTGCCTGACACATCTGGGAGTCCAACCTGGCAACCAGCCGGGCCTGGACCGTCCGACGGTAAACGTGATCCCCGAAGTCAGTATTAGCCTATAGTTACCTAAAAACTAATGTCAGATTTGAATTCAGCGCCCTAGAAAACCCCCTAGGACATGTTTATAGCCACTTCGGACTGTCCAGTTGGTACCTGGAGGATCCGGACGGGTCCGGCAGGGGTCACGTGACCGTGGGTCATACCCGACCAACATACGAAGTTCTGAGTTTCTCTGCCAAAATGCCTGGAAAAGGTTATAATCTCTCACAAACACGAAAAAACAACGTTTTAGCCTTGAAAACGGCACTTTAGAGCCACCAGACTTCATACTGGACGCTGTCGGGGGACATCAGTGACCACTAAGACTTCGGCGAGGTCAGTTGCCTTAGTTGGAACACTAGGTTAGCGGTTGGGTTTGGGTTCTAAACACGTTATTTAGTGCGCTCTATCCAAAACTGATGAGAAAAAGTTGTTAGCTGCTCTCTGGGATCCGATCCGCCACTGATTTTGTTAACGGGTGATTTTTTTTGTTAAACCTTTAACAAAAAACCACACATTTTCGTCTACTGCAACTTACTGGTAAATCAACGAATCTGGGGTGGTTTAAAGCTTAGCCCCCCCAGGACCTATCAATGGTCCTCAAAGAATCGATTTGGTTTAGTTTTGCGAAAGTTCCAGCCAAAAAACTGAATTTTGAGTTTTTTGTTAAGCTTGCTATAGCTGTCGGCTGGTGCAGCCACAAATACAAGCAAAAATGTATAAATTCGCGCCAAAGAAGATTATAATTTTTTAGAAAATTACTGTTTTTACTTAAAAATCAATAAAATTCAATTCGGTTTTCGTCGAAAAATTTAGGCCAAATGGCCTCAACGGCCAAAAATCTTTACGCCATCGACTCATAAATTTAGGCCAAGGCCTAAAAAAACCATGTAATTGACGCAAAATAGAAATTTTTAAAGATATACGTATATACGTATATAACATATATAAATGCAGTATTTCAGAGCTATGCGAGCTTCATTCGAGCAATGCGCAGAAAAACGCGAAAGTGTCCGAGCAAAAAACAATAAGCAATGATATATAATAATACCCTGTCCCACCTATAATATGGACTAGGTGGTGGAATAATGCGCACCACCCAACAATATATAATTGACTCACCGGATACAGAATTTTTCCTTTGGGCTTTCCATTGTCGAAGTTGTATTCTAAACGTTTCCAATCAAAGCCCTTTAATGAGATGTGACGACAGTTAAATACAACCACGTGATCTCCGCAGTCGCTCAAGTCATGAAAGATTGGTTTGTTCATCCCTGACAGATAAAGAGCAATTTTCTTGGACAATGCTTCCAGGTTTTGCCATCGAGCATCTATAATGTGCCACTGGCGGGCGACAACTCACCATTGCTTAACACGCTCAGGACCAGGAAGTCTAGGACCGCTCCGCACTGGGAGACTTTTAATCCAAACTCCGTAGCCAGGCATTTCTACAAACACACAGAATCTAAGCAAGA
>JASAND010030909.1:0-112746 GCA_030248195.1 Trissonchulus latispiculum
AATAATAATAAGCACAGACCAATAACAAGGTGTTGCCATTTTCTTTGGAAAAGTGGGCAACACAATAAATAAATAAAGAAACTTTCCCATAACAAAGGGTTGTCTTTTTTTTTAAAAAAAATGCGACAACCCAATAATAAGCACAGAACAATAACAAAGTGTTGCCCAATCCTTTGGAAAAGTGGGCAACACAACAAGCTAAATTGGCATGAATGGTTTGCCGCCGCTTCTTTCTGTAGGCAGCAAACTTTGTAGCGTCGATTTTCAGTCAAATCGGTGACAAAGAGTATTTTCCGTGTTGTTTTCTGAAAATGGTTGCCCTTAAAGGGGCAGTTGGGATGAGGAATTTTTCTGGAAATAGTTGCCCTTAAAAGGGCAGTTGGGATAACGAATCTTTGACTAAATATCGCTAAAGGTTATTTGATACACCCTCTTAAAGGGCGTCTTGGCAAATCCACCAGCTCAACTTGACTAACGCGTTCGAAAAAGCACTGATATTAGGCCTTTCTTGGCAATTTGCTCACAGACAACTTTCAGTCTTGGCCGATTTGCAACATCAGCGTATCGAGGGCCAAAACTCGAATTTGGTATATTTTCACGCTCTATTGCTATTACAGCTTTTTCTTAGCTCGTTGAGAGCTTTCAAATGATATCAAAAGCAGCTGGATTCGACAACTTTTCTTTTTAGTCGATTACTGCAACATCAGCGTATCGAGGGTCAAAACTCAAAATTAGTACATTTTCAGGATTTGGCCCTATTACAACTATTTTATAGCTCGTTGAGACCTTTCGAATGATACCAAAATCGGTAGGATTCGGCAACTTTCATTTTTGACCAATCTTTGCAAGATGGTTGCCCATAAAAGGGCAGTTGGGATAAGAGATTTACGATAATTATTGCTAAAAGTTATTTGATACTGCCTGTTAAAAGGTATTCTAGCAAATCCACCAGTTCAACTTGACCAACTAGTTCGGAAAACACTGATATTAGGCGTTTTTGGGCAATTTGCTCATTTTTGCGGTCTCCAACAGTGTAACTTTTGGCCATATCTGGAGATCCGCAAAAGATAGAAAAATTTCGATTGCAGATTTGGAATCTACGTCCCCGAATTACCTTATGATCAACTTTTCAACGAAATCGGAGACAAAAAGTTTTCGACCATTTTTGAGAATCGCCTTGGTCCCCCTTACGATTTTGAAAAATTAAATTCCCTGCCCTGGTCGACTGGGTGGGGCTAGAGCGATGAAATTAAAATGGGCCAGGTTTGGGACCAACCCCCACATACCCACCAAATTTCAGCTCCGGGCATTGAGCCTAGCTTGAGTTAATAGGGGGGGACAAGAAGAAGAATAATAATAATAATAACTAGCGCTACTGCAAGAATGTGTTGCCCACAACACATTCCTTTGGGGTATAGATTTTGCTAGATACCTGTTAAGCTGTTTCTGTTCAGGAAATCTGTCCCAGGACTCAAAGAGCTTTCAATTAAGCACCATATTGCCCATGTTTCAACGAGTTTTTGAAAATCCGGTTTTTTCCGGAAATTCCGGATTTTCCAATCTGCGGCCACAACTTTCGCTAGAAGCATTTCCGGAAAATACGGCAATGATGAAAATTACTCAGCTCGACGAGCTCTTTCATTTGAGTACCATATCGACCACTTTTGGAGAATTTTTTCAAAATCCGGAATTTTCCGGGTCGAATATCTCGAAATCCGGAAATTTTCCGGAAATTTGGATTTCAGTTTCGAAATCAGTGTGGTCGAGTTACCCTATGACCGACTTTTGAGCCAAATCGGAAACAAAACATTTTTGACCAAATTTTGATTTGTGAAATTTCGCCTTGGTCCCCCCTTACCATTCGAAAAAATCCGAATTTCCAAATCCCGGAATTTCGGACCCATCTTGCTTCCGGGAGATGTCCTAGTCAAGGGCTTCAAAATAAGGTATCAACCACCCCTGTACTCCTTCCCAATCTCGAGATCTAGGGGGGGGACAGACGGATAATAAGCACAGAACGATAACAAGGTGTTGCCATTTCCTTTGGAAAAGTGGGCAACACAATAACACGACGAGAATAAGGGTTTGCCCTTTTCCTTCGGAAGTAGCGGCAAACCAATAACACGACGAGAATAAGGGTTTGCCCTTTTCCTTCGGAAGTAGCGGCAAACCAATAATCCCCATAAGGTAACAACGAAAGTTGCCGAGACATTCTAACTGCTGTTTGGTAGTAATTGTTGTAATAGTGTAACAGTGCATCAAACATTAATACAATGTCGTTCACTGTAAACGTTTGTTATCTGATTTTACCAATGCGATTTGTTTTTATTTACGTTGGTTGGTTCGTTGGCATCTCAGAAATGTAACTCTTCACACTCTTAGCATCATCAGGAATCTCAGTTTTCACTCCTTCAGGAAGTTCTTCTTGTTCGACAAATGATTTCTTCTTTTGAGTACATATACAGAATGAAGTGCATAATTGAATGAATTCCACAATTGTAAGGAAACTCATCCCACTGTACAAGCCTGAAATTTGTAATCGCTAATCTTGTTACTTCATCCAAGATTCGTGTTTCTGACAATAAAACATAATCCTTGGAAAATTGAAGCATGGTGCATGGAATATGCATCGACTGGTCAGTAATTGTGATAAAAAGTACCACAAATTTGTCTACTAGTAATGAAATCGGAAAGATCAGGTTATTGGTACGAGCCGCAAGTCTCTGATATACAAAGTTAAACCAAGAATATTATTTATGCAATGGGTGTTCAACAAGAAAACTATAAAAATTTGTTGAATTACATTACGATGAAAGCAATGTGTCAATACGGCGTAATTTCATTTTTCAAGCCTATAAAAATAACCAAGATTGCTATATTTTTGACAACTTTTTTTATTAATCCTATATCGCTATTTACCGATTCAATCTAGAAGAAAAGTTCGGATGCTAATAGTAAGTTCAGTTTTAGTAGTTTTAGTATCTTTCTTTTATTATATAGGTGAAAATGTCTCCTTGAAGTCTGAGTCGATGTATGGACTAAATAGTACGTTTACATCTTACAAATTTGAAGCGGGAAAAAATTTCAAACCGTGGTAAACGTTTTGCATGTATACATATATTGTGTAGACATGATAGTCATGGCTTTTTATTGAAAACTTACCTAATGTACCACCAACATTTGACAGCAAGTCCCAAGTAGACATTTCTTCCTCCTGTCGATACAGCATGTAGTTGAGCCTGTCAAAGTATACCTGCAGATTGACTACGTTTGCTTCCATATCACTAGAAAGAGCTCTGATGTCGTTGATTTTTTCCCAAACTTCTCCTCCAACATCTCCTGCGAATTTGAAAGCGTCAAAAATACCATCTTTTATTTTTGCCAGTGGATTCTTCTTCAACTAAAAGTACATGTACAAAAGTATGGTCAAACTGTTGGTTCCCAATTTTTAATTCATCGCTCAAAGTATCAGTACCTAACTCTTTCAATTTGAGAATTGTGTAAGTCTTTCATTTAGCTGAAAATGTAGAGCAACGTTTTGTTCTTTCATTTATTTTCTCACTCTTTTCTCTCGCGAATTCATATTTTAAGTTTTTATGACTTTTGAAATCGCCAGGAATATTTCCATAAACATTACAGCTAACACTCATACAGGATACTTAGTTTTCATCATAGTAGGTAAGCTTTACCAAGAGTATATAATACTAAGAGTGGGAAGCTTAGCCCTTCCTAATAGAAATGGCCTGCGAGATGCTCGGCACATTAAGGCCGAAATCTCGGGGGGGGGCACTTACCATTGTTCAGCACGTGTTTATATGCGTTTGAACTAAAACGCATCTGATTGGCTAATCGCCTACCTTATGTCAAATTTACGTGTATAAGTGGACCCCCCCCCGAGATCTCAGGGGGGATCCCGCTTAGCGTTGTTAAGCGTGAGTTTATAAGCGATTGAACTGAAATGTATTTGATTGGCTACTTAGCTACCCTAATCCTCATCAGTGCATTTCAGTTCGACTGCATATAAACACACGCTTAACAACACTAAGCGGAACCCCCCCCTGAGATCTCGGGGGGGTCCACTTATACACGTAAATTTGACATAAGTAGGCGATTAGCCAATCAGATGCGTTTTAGTTCAAACGCATATAAACACATGCTGAACAATGGTAAGTGGGACCCCCCACCCCGAAATTTCGGCCTTAATGTGTCGAGCATCTCGCAGGCCATTTCCATTAGGAAGGGCTAAGCTTCCCACTCTTGGTATTATATACTCTTGGCTTTACGAAAAAGTGAAATCATATCATATTATAACCTACATTGGTTTGCATTGTTTTTATTCCCTAATACCTTTTCGCACTACTGGAAGAGTTTCCTCATTTGGTTTCAGTTTGAGAATCCGTTTCAGTAGTATTTCAGGTAGAAGATTCATATTATAGCTTCAAATTTCCGTTTAGTTTCAGTCTCGTTGAACTTTTAGCTTCAATTCTCATACCCTGACTATTGAGTGCCTTCAGAAATCTGAATCATTGGAACTTGTCTAGGATTAGCTGATACCTAGGGCCAGTTTCATAAAAATGTTCTCGAGTTCTCGAGTCTAGTAGCTAGGCTACGCTGGAAGTTTTCGAAATCCGCAAGTCGCATTGAAAGTCACGCTGAAAAAGCTCTCGAGTTCTCGAGTCAAGTTCTCTGGTCGATTTCTACCAGAGAAATTTATGGCAACTTGAGACCGCCTCGAGAAATTTTTGAAAATCTAAGTTTGCAAATTTTTTCTTCCTGCTTCAATAATTTGCATGATTGACTGAATAAACCAACATAAAATTTTTCGTAGATACTTTTACATATAATTCTAAATAGAGAAGAGGTTGTTGTCACTGAAAACAGACTACTCGAGAACTTGAGAACTCGAGAACTCGAGACGGTTTTTTATGAAACTGGCCCCTAGTTACTGAGGGCTGCTTGGACCAAGTTTTCGAAACTAGAAAACCAACACTTCTTCCGGAATAGCCATTCACAGCGCAGCCTTTGGATGACATTACTCACAAGTTATAAGAGATCCTACTTTAACTATAGAAGCTCGCTGAAAGTACCACTTTAACTATAAAACTTTTAAACATCGGTCAGATTTCAAAAATATCTCTTAGACATACATTGCTTAAAATTTTGTGAGGCTTTACCAAATTCAATTTTTCGTTTCAGTATGCCTCTAGCAATTAAACCATTATAATTAATATAATTAAGAGTGTTAATAATATAAGAGTATGAAACGCTTACGCTACTATGTGCTAAGCATGCTTGACATGCTCGGGTCGTTAACTCGGGACCCCCCCTGAAAGTCTCGGGGGTCCCACCCTACACTAATCACATGCTTTCATAAAAGTGTGTGTCTGCTCGCTGATTCGCTAAGTAGCTTAGGCTTACAGTAGGCCTATTATTAGCAATCTTTGATTAATTAATTATAACTTTAATTAAGTTAATGTGATTAAATAACTAATTCGACAACTTTGTGGCATTTTGCTGCTCTTTCCAATGACATAAAAATTGTTGCAGGCTATATTCCTACGAATTTTTGTTTTGTGCCGCAATTTTTATAAAAATGCTACAAATGCTATTAGTTGTTTATTTACATTTCCCTAATTACAGTTATAATTAATTAATTAAAAATTGCTAACAAAATGCCTACCGTAAGCCTAAGCTACTTAGCGAATCAGCGAGCAGTCACACACTTCTATGAAAGCATGTAATTAGTGTAGGATGGGACCCCCCCCCGAGACTTTCGGGGGGGGGGGCGAGTTAACGACCCGAGCATGTCAGGCATGCTTAGCACATAGTAGCGTAAGAGTTTCATACTCTTTTTCTATTATGTACTCTTGATATAGTGAAAATCAAACTTACAAAAAATTAAGTTTAAATAAGAATTAAAACCATTATAATAAACATTAGAAAATCATTAACCAAAACTTAATTTGTTCAAAATGAACTAACACTGCTGCGGTTTCTAAAATTTTTGATTTCATGTAGATAAAATTAGCATTTGCTAAAATATTTTGGCGTTCAATTCTCTGCACGCAAAATTCTATTTTTGTAAATCTATAAAGAAAGCTTACCTTCTCAATTTCTTCGGTTACATTGACTTTCTCCCTAGGTTTAACTCTAAACACCCGCTCCAATAGATTGCCATAGTACATTTGAGTTGCGTATTGTTTTAGTGGAAATTTCGACGTGGAAATAACCTTCATGTAATCCCGTTGCTCGCAGGCTTGGGGGCACACTTGTTCGCAGTTTAACCCTTTCACTTTTCTGTTTAGAATCTATAATCAGAAAAAACAACCTCGCCATTTTTAAATATACAAGTTCTGCAGCATTGCATGATTTGAATACATTAGCAAAAGTATGTTTCTCATATGTCCAATGCTCTTGAAGCACAAGCAACATAGATTTCCAGTGTCCTAGCTAAAACGTTATACCTGAAGTAAGCAGTCCATGTCCCGTCCTTCTAGAAATTTGCAGGGACGGATCTTACCCCAACGGGCTTTAACAATGTCTGGTGTTACTATTGAAGCATCCACACAGCCACATGTCTTCACCAATTCTGCCACTCCACACGACACTGCACAAGCACGGGTGGAATAACTGTGCCGTAACAAGGCTTTATTGCCTCTTATATTGAATAAAGTATAGTTATCTTCAAGCTTTTTGTATCCAGCTTCATGTTCTGGAATGCAATCAGTGCGGTCATATGGCCATGGCTTTCTCTAGATAAAAACAACTTTACTTAGTGCATTTATTGGTTGACATCATTACAGAAACTTACATTTTCTATTTGAGAGATGTAGATGTCTCGATAAAGACGAAAATGCCACCCATAGCACTTTATGTCTACGTTCTACATGGTAGGCATTTATTTATTGGATAGCGATTCTTTTAAGCAATGGATTAATAAGAGATGAATATAATAATGCACATTCTATCACCTTCCCAAATGTGATTCGTCAATAAACATTAATATAAACGTTAATATAAACATTTAAACAAGCGTATATTGGAAAACACGGCTTGTTTTATGTAAGGACGGTTGCTACCTAATCAACTACCTCATATATTTACCTTAAAGTGTTGATAAATTACGGACACTTCAACGGTGTGTCCGGGTGCTGCAGTGAATCCTCCATCTTCAGGAAATGGTACCATATCAGGTGAGTGAACTTCCACTCTTATGCCCGACGAAGGATTGAGCATTTCTATATACTCCTCCACTTGAACAGACATTACCAGCCTCATCCCATAGTCTGGGCCAGTTCTTACTGTAGCAGATCCCGGCAGTATTGTGAAACAGTTTCCATATCTACCATGACGCCATGCTCTGATATTCCTTTGTTGACATCTTAACCCCATCATAAAACAATCCAACATTAATTCGTCATAAGTGTATCCAGCTGCAGCAGCTGCTTCAGGATCATTATACATGAGAGCAGCAACCATTCTCGGTACCATGTCCATTGATGAGGTGTTGTCTCCAGTTGCTTTGTTGTAGAAAGACTTCACGAAACCCGTTGTGACTGACAGTGATCCAAAACCGAGTATCTTGCTTGTCGACCATGAACTTGATTTCATGGGATTTAAGTTGCAGAAAGAAATAGCTGGGAATGGAATGTTGCTTTCATACTTTTGTTCCACAATTGATTTGGTCGGACTCCCAGCATAATGCATACAAATGCTGATAACCTGAAGTATAAGAGAAGTGTTGTAACTAAAGCTTTATACAAGGAATTTGGAAACACTCAGAAACGCAGGTTTATAACCCACAAGAAACTATTTAAAGTGCTGGTTTCACTTTGTGTAAATTAAGCTCTACAGTCTTCAATTCACTATGAAAATAGATCAAACCAACCAAACACTATTTTAGCGCTCTTTACTATTATGGGACCAGTCTTGCAGTTATCATAGCAATCCCGATAATATGTCTTACTTACAAGGATAAGGAATTTTTGGTTTTTGCATTACTCGCTCAGTAAGTAGTCATTTTTCTTTGAACCTTCGATTTCCCAAAACTGCGAAATGGATTCCGCGAGTTTTGGAAGGATGAAAATTCGCACTATTGCGTAGGGATATTTCCTAGATTTGTGCTGTGAGCTACGACTTCTCCAGTCGTAAAAACCATAATGTTAATTCGCGAAATTTAGTGTCATCTTAGATTTGGCGGATTCTCTATGGAACAGAGAACTGGCCCACATATCCTTCATATTACTGCACAAAAGGAAGTTTAAGTTTTATTTAAGCCTATTCAGCAGTTAAGAAATTGGTTATCGGTTATGTAAATATCTGTAGTTAACTAGTATATCAGAAAAGTAAGCTATTTTACGAGTGTCGTTATATGTGGATGTACACATTGCAATCTATAAATGGCGTATATTTCTCTTTCCAACCTTGAAAACTGCGACCGTTGTAGTGTTTAAAAACACAGAGCAGAAAAGGATACCATCATCTTAAGCATAGAGCATTGAATTTGCTGCTAAAACAAACAAGTGCCATTTTGCTTACTTGAAATGTCATTGTACTCCAAGCGCACAGAATGATGGCAAACCAGACGATCTTCCAAATCTTAGGAGATCGCACAATTGGGTTAAAGCCATGGGCAGACGTGTTTTCACCAAAGTCTAAGCATCTACCCATCCTTATCGTTTTGCACCAATTACTACTGCTTAGGTTCAGTTTTGATGGTTTGCTTCCAAGCGCAATTGGATGAACTAAATTTGCTAGCTTACTTTTGTTATTATAAAGTTATCTTGTTATTCTTGACAAAAGGCTATTGTTAATAGCATTGCCATGGCTCCAACATGAATGCTAAATTATTAATTGTTTTCTCGATAAAATGCGTACTCGTATGCTGTACTGTTTCTTGTTTTCATGCAGTTTATTTTGACTTAAAGTTTAGATCAGAACCTATGACGGAGATTCCAAGAAGCAAGCAAAATAAATAAAGATTAAGACTGAATCGAATCTTCCATAGCAGCAACTAATGCAGCACCGTTGCATTTAGTGGAGCGGAAGGGTACCATGCTCTTACGTATTTCCGTACTTGGCATATTTGAGCACCTCCGGTGTTCTTTTGAGAAATGCAATGCCCTCATAGTATTACGTAAAGAAGCTTAGACACCATAAAGTAGACAGAAGAATAGTCTCTCACTGCCATCTAGACTTAGCTTCTTTAGCAGAAAAAATCTATTGTTGCTTTGAGATACCTACACATCGACAGCTTTCGACCGATACCCATATTGAGAGGTTTTCGCAACTTTCAATTTTGGCCCACTTTGCAATATCACCGTATCGAGTGTGTTTTATTACAGAAACCATTCTGTAACTCAAATTCTGTACTCTTTCAGACTTTCTTCCTACTGCAACATTTTCTCAGATAGTTGTCAAATGATGCCGATACGAGCTTGATACAAGAACGTTCAGTTTTGACCCATTTTGGCTGATTTTGGCAACTTTTGTTTTTACCCGTTTGACGCTTCGTAACTCGTTTTCCTACACATTGACACTTTCATCCTATTATAACTTTTTGTCTACGCAGCGAGAGCTTTCAAATGATACACATATTGGGCGGTTTCCGCTACTGTTGATTTTGGCCATTTGCAGCATCACCGTATCGAGTACCTTCGCATGTTGCGTCAAAGTGCTTGGGCCTCCCAGGTGTCCGGGAGCACTTCATGCCACCCCTACCCACATGCAAAATTTGAGACAAATTGAGAGGGTCAAACGTTAGCAGGAGGGACACATACGGCAAGAAATAGTAATAAGAAATAACTGACCTACCCAAATTAAAGAATTTCCTTTTTTGTGAAAATGCGGCAAACCAAAAACAAAATTTGTGAAAAGATTTTAGGTCAAAGAAATTCAAAGTGAAGCCTGACAAAAGTATACTAACCATATCAAAATCATCAAAACGCGGACACCCAGAGTCAGACCAACCTTATTCGCTACCGGGCCTTCACGGCGGGCCCCTTCCTCAGGCGATTCGTCACACGCTGCAATCGTTCTTGGGGGGTCAAATTTCGGGGGATCCAAGTTCGGTTGAATAGGCAGATGGGAAAATTGGGGTCTCTGGGAGGGTAGGGATCCGGGGGCTGGGGGTCGGAGCTGGGAGGGCTCAAAATTGCGATTGTTACCACTGTTGCTGTTGTTGTCGACTACTCCAGAATGGATGCTAGTAGCAAAAGTTCCGGGAGGTGGAGTTTTGTTTTTGCGAAGGACGGTTTCCCAATTGATTCCAAACGGATAGTCCGAAAAGTGTTGACTTATCCACCACTTTTCCTTCCTCTTTCGTGTGGCCTCGTCGTCCGCAGAATCAATCACTGTAACAAGCAGATCATGTAAATTATGGCTATGACTGCTAAAATCACACGAAAGTGGCTTGGCGAATGTCATGTCGGTGTCCATTAAACCATATGGAGAGTGGGTTGCCAGTCTCCCCCACATATTGGGAAGGGCACCCCCTGATGTTTGCCAAATAAACGACGCCCGCGCTTGTGCAATCGAAATTACCTCTGAGTCGATATTTCAACCCAGTGACCGAGCTCGTAACACTGGTTCCACTTTTGATCGCTGGCCAAAGGCCGCACCTAAATGTTCCACAAGGACCCTGGGCCACAACCCTTGGTGATCCAGCTCTGGCGGATGGTAGTTTTGCCTTGACTAGCAGATTTCTTAGTTTGGTTGGGGTACGCCAGAACAACTTGACTTTAGAATTCAGCCCACTCAGAAAATGTTCGTGTTTTCTGAGGATGTCACTTATTCGCTTAACGTCTGGGTGGTAGGGCAGAACCATGTTATTGTTGTTGTTTGCTGCATTAGACATCACAATGTGATGATCATCACCCGAAGGTGCAAAATGTTTAGCCAGGAAACTGGAACCGTAAGGTTGGTTAAAATCACAGACTATTTAGAAAGACTTCTTCTTCCGACGCCACAGGCTCGATCTTAGGGGTAAGCAGTTGTTCTCTGCTTACTGAGAGAGCTTTATCAATTCTCCGTTGAACTTTGCCCCTGGGGTAGCCTCGTTTCACCTGATCTTCTTTTAGCTGACGACATCTTAGTCTGGCGGTATCCGGATTCGAGCAGATGAGACAGATTCTCACAGCCTGGCTATAATCAATGGGCAGCTTGTGCTGCATCGGATGGCAAGAATCGTAATGAAGATACTCGTACGTATCCGTAGGCTTGATAAATAGGTCTGTCACAATTCTGCCGTCGCGGAGTTCCACCGAAACGTCCAAGAAGTTTGCATGGTTCCGCCGATGTCAACTTCCTGTTTAATGCTGGGAATTAAGCTGTTGGCAAGACCCAAAAACTGTTCTAACCCATGTCGGGCACCATCCAAAATAATGAAAATATCATCAATGTACCGCCACCACACCAAAGGTTTGTTTTCAGTAAGCGAAAACAATTTACTGTCGAACCCATACCCCATAAAGATGTTAGCGTAGCTGGGGGCCATTTGGCTCCCATTGCGGTACCATTGATCTGGGTGTAGAAATCGCCGTCGAACTCAAAAACATTGTTCGTGAAGACTAGTTCCATGGCATGATCATCTCCGTCGGATATATGGATGCTAGAAAGCCACTTTCGTGTGATTTTAGCAGTCATAGCCATAACTTACATGATCTGCTTGTTACGGTGATCGATTCTGCGGACGACGAGGCCACACGAAAGAGGAAGGAAAAGCGGTGGATAAGTTAACTCTTTTCGGACTATCCTTTTGGAATCAATTGGGAAACCGTCCTTCGCAAAAACATAACCCCACCTCCCGGGATTTTTGCTACTAGCATCCATTCTGGAGTAGTCGACAGCAGCAACAACAACAACAACAACAGTGGTAACAATCGCAATTTTGAGCCCTCCCAGCGCTCCCGGTCCCTCAGTCCCCCGGATCCCTACCCTCCCAGAGACCCCAATTTTGCTATGTGCCTATTCAACCGAACTTGGATCCCCCGAAATTTGGCCCCCGAAGAACGATTGCAGCGTGTGACGCCTGAGGAAGGGGCCCGCCGTGGGGCCCCGAAACTGGTAGCGGAATAAGGTTGGTCTGACTCTGGGTGTCTACGTTTTGATGATTTTGATATTGTATTTGATTTCATGGTATCCTCGTGGATCCGTGGACTAGTAGCCGTTTTGACTGTATCTCTCTCACAAAAGTATACTAACCAGAATGCATGGCCACTAGTAAAACATGACGAATAAGCCAGATAACAACTCCTGTTTGTTGCAGAACACGTATGCTCTGATTGGAATATGTGTCCCGTATTAATTGCAGAATTCATACATGTTCTGGGGGGTTGGGGGGGAAAGGGGTGTTTCACCCCCAAGACCTGGAGCTACCCCCCATGTCGAAAAATATCATCGAATATCACCAGTCCAAACTCAACGGACTATTTTCAATCGACATTTTTCAACACCCCTGAGGGGTCCCTCCCCTCCCCGCCCCCCAGAATACGGATTTTGTCCGGTTTTTTGGGCAAGCCACCACACCGGCGGCCCAAATTAGCCTCCATCTCAGGTCTGAATACTATGCTAATACATCTTCCATTTTCTGCAGCGTTTTGCAAATACTAACGAACGTCAACTCTTGACTAATCTTACGGCTGTAAGACGTAGCGACTGCGGTTTAAATAGCCCTGCTCAGCTACCACGTATCTTGCCAAAAATCTGCACAGCTAGCCTTCTGCTCCCAGAAACATTCCAGTCACCATCACCAACCCAGTAGCACTCTCTTCAGTTGGCGCTAAGGTTTGCCCCAGCCATTTTGAAAGCATCACAACTTACTCAATTTAAGGAATTATGTACCGCAAATGATACATCATTTTAAAGCTCGACATAAGGACATTCTAGTGACACCGTCAAAAGTTATCTAACTACTTACCCTGAAACCATTTTAAAACAAAGATTTCAGAAATGCGGGCAAATTGATCAAACTTTGTTCTAGACCATGCTTTTGTGCTGAGTCCTGCTGAGGGTCAATTTTCTAGTTCAGTCAGAAGTTAAGTACGTATAGCCAAGGCAATTTTTCAAAAGGAAAAATTTCGGAAGTTCGTGTCCGACAATTCAGGGGAAAATTACACAAATCTGTGAAAGTTTCAGCAAAAACCATGCAAAAGATCACGAAAAATGCTTTGTGACATAGTTTGCCGTTTGATTCGTTTGGCTCGAAGAATCCTGTGTTCTTCTCCGGCTTACTGACCGGTACTAAATCGGTATAGAACCCTTCCTAATAATTTAAATCTGTCCCAGTAAACAATAGATAAAAGCATCATTTTAAAGTATTGATTACAGACATACATAACAGTAAAGCAGAATTATATAGAAATATACGACACCGCAGTAGGCTATATTCCATCGAAGAACAGCACAAACTGACTAATCAAGCATCCATATATCATATATAGCATCAATTACCCAAAGCCTAGGTTTCCATAAAACAGAATTAAAGAATAAATCAAAGGTAGAATTACTCTTCGCTTAATGAGTAACACCTTGTTTTAGGTGGTGATTTCTTTTGTTTGGAGTCATCAAACTTGAATCTCATCATGCATTACTTAGAGCTAGTAGCCATTTTATATCAAAATATGGCTTAACATTTTCTCCTTTTCAGTAATATAGTGAAACTAATTTTGGTTTTTGAAAAATGTTGTAACGGATTTTGAAGAAGTGCGATTTTTCAGATTTGTTTGCGGACTGAAGTAAATTTTTGCAAAAGAAATCAGGGGCCGATGTTATCAACGCCCAAACCGGGGTTAAGCCGCTAACCCGGGTTATCTCTGCTATCTTTAACACATGAATTTAACCCGGGTCAGCGACTAAACCTGGGTTTCAGTGTTGATAACATTGGCCCCAGGTTGTATTCGCTCAAATAGATGAGCACTATTTTTTAGTTATAATGAAATAGTTCTCGTCATGGAGAAATTAGCTAAAACGTACGCACAACCCTCAATTCTGTCTACTTTTTCCAACTTTTGCGAGCTACCGCTTTAGCCAGAAGGTAGCTATCGAAGCAACTAAAAGAAGTTTTATGTAAGAACACATCTGCTTACCGGTGCAGTTTTTTGTAAGAACACATCTGCTAAGTAGCAAACCTCCAGCTTGCATAGTAAATGTTCCACAATCTCTGGAAGAAATTTGATTCATCTTAATGCTACATTTTTATGAGAACAGTCCTTCGGGATAGCAGTTGGAAGACTATCTGGCCTCAGATAATTGGTCTGTACGAGACTGTCCAATTGACAACTTTAGTTAAATTTTATGGTAGTATAGCTCAAGAAATAATGACAATATTTGATTTCAAGGAAAAATGCCGCCAAAGTAAGGAAATTAACCTTATCTCACGATATGGAAAAGCCAGAAAAATGGTTTCATACTAAGATAAAAAATTGGTGCATGTTTAAACTTTATACAGTGTGACGAGTTTAAGTATTGTACTTCGCTCATCTTTTTTCTTCAATAATAGCTTTTATAGAGTTCATTATAAATCAACCACTGTCTTTATTTCGCATACAGGACTACATTTGAACTTCGCTTTTCACGCTTTTGGCGTCATCAGGTGTCTCAGTTTTCACTCCATCGGGCAGTTCCTCTTGATCGACAAAGGACTGCTTCTGTTTCCGTTTGCAAATGCACAATGTCGTACACAGTTGAATAAATTCCACAATCGTGAGAAAGCTCATTCCGCTGTAAAGACCTGAAAGAAGTGAAGTCACGTAATTAAATTAAATAGACTATTAACGGTAACCTTTAGCTCGCTATATCGCATCTCCCAAAACTCAATTAGGTGGCAATTAATTTCAAGCCTACCTAATGTTCCTCCAACATTTGACAACAAATCCCAAGTAGACATTTCTTCCTCTTGGCGATACAGCATGTAGTTGAGCCTGTCAAAGTAGACCTGTAGATTGACAACATTTGATTCCATGTCGCTGGAAAGAGCTCTGATGTCGTTGATTTTTTCCCATACAGCACCTCCAACATCGCCCACCAGATTGAATGCATCGAAAATGCCGTCTTTGATCTGGGCTAGTGGGTTCTTCTTCAACTATAAACAGTGTGGAAATATTTCTATTACTCTAGTTGATTCAGTATTCAAATTAGCGACATTTTGTGCAACCACTAAACTCAAAGTGTTGTGTAGAGACGCTGGCTTGACTAGCTAATTGCGCACTATAAAAGGCGCTCACACGAAATTTTCAGTTCAGTCTAAGTGGGTCTTTGCATGTCGTAGTGGGGGAGACTTGAAGTAAAGATGCCGCTGCCCCCGTGTTAATATATGCTTTAATGATTACGTGGGATTTCACCTATTTGTGAAATTTTGCCAACGGTTTGTTTGGGTGTTATTTATTCTTTTGCGGGTTTGCTGTAAAAATTTATTTCTGGTGTCTGTTATAAATTGACTGTGGAATTATTGGTTGTCAAATTTAGTAATTTCTCATATTTAATAAACTCGCGTTACCACTTGGTTTTCGCTTATGTTTTTGTAGTTTGTCAGGTAATCGGATTAGTTGAGTCGGACATACACACACTCACAGAACCTTCAATCCTTTACTTCATTCCGAGATAATTCAGTCAAATCTCTACAACAGCTAAATTATCGCAGCAAAACTTAATCGTAAGCTATTGTTAGTTATGTAAAATTAATTTGAACAGTCACCCCAGTCCCTTTATCTATCGACTTCGACTTAAGTATAAAGTTAATTTCGATTGAGTCCCAGTTGCTCAAGTCACATTACTGGGCTTAGGGTTCATTCAATAAATTTTAAAACTCTTTAAGGTCGCACTTCCCTTACATTCAGTCCACTTTGGAAAGCAATAACTTACTCAATATTGAGAACTATAAATTGAGCGACATATCAAAATGAAGCTCTACATCTCTGCGTCGTTTGATATCATTGAAAAGTGTCTACCTAGTTTGGATTTTTTGCAAACTTACCAAACGCGGCCACAATTTTTGACCAAAATTTTTTCTGGAAAAATTTTAAACAACAAGAAAATGGTCGTATCCAATGTGTTTATGAGATAATTTGCCAAGGACGGTTTCTTGATTTTGTCAAAATATCAGTTGAGTATGCAGAAATTGAGCATTTTCTGAAAATTTGGCATTTTATCCAACTTTGAAAAATCATTGCTCTTGATTGGAGGCTGATAAAGAGAAAAACAAAAAACCGCCCCAGGCAAATAACATACTGTGTGCAAAATATCTTTTAGATCTACCCATTGGTTGTGGAGCAATCTTCGGTCAAAAAATTTTGGCCGCAAGTTGACGAAATCAGTTATTCGACCAGAACTTTAGACTCATTCAGTGTACAGGGCTCTAATTAAGCTAATTTGTGCCCCCTTCGAAGCTCATTCATTTCAGTATAAACTTGTCTACGCTTGTAGTGTACACTAGCTGTGATTCGACAAAACCTGTTTTCAGCGAGATCGTGTCCAAAATATCCAATTTTCGAGCAAAAGTTGATCAAAAATTCACTGCTCAAAAACGATAAGAGCTAGAAACTTATGTCCAAAATCAAAGTTGTAGAGCACATAATAAGCTTTAAAATGATTATAGTCGCTGGGAATAATTTTCTAATAAGTTTCTCACTGTACATGAATGTTATGAAGCTGGCGTTTTTGCAGGACGTTTATTATCATTCCCGATGTGTTTTCTAAAAATTTGAATAAAATCGGGCAATAACTGCACTTTCTGCAACTATATCTGCACGTAAGGGGAGCACGACCTTACGAGTAAGAACACAATGTTTGGGGCGTCGGTGCTGTTGTGCTTGCGTCTGCTTTCTTTCCAAATCTGAAGCGTATGTTAGAGCGTCAATTTCCGCTTTTTAGTTGTCTACCAAGAATCTCCTTAAAATATGGCCACATTTAACTCGGTAGATAAACGAAATAACACTGATAAATGTATATGTCTGTAATTAATTGTATTATTATATGCAATAAATAGTATTAGTTAATAATATTAACATAGCGTTAGAAATAATCATATCCATACATTAACATAGAGTCGGATCCTGGGGGCGGTTGTCCCGAGAAAATTCTGAGGGGCTTGTAGGTTGAACCGACATTTTCGAGGGGGACTTGTACCACAAGCATAAATTAACGCCAATAGTAATATAAACTCAAAAGTTTTAAAGAAATTGAAGAAAATTGCCAATTTTTAGAAAAAATTTCAAAATTTTAATCGAGTTTTTGGAAAAAATAAGAAATCTTAGAAAAAAATAGCTATTTTTGGGGTTAATTCTGGGTTATCTATTTTGGATTCTAGGGTTAACTCAGGGTTGACTCCAATAAAATAGGGTTTATGAAACCCAACCACAAAATTGTTTGATAACATTGGGTTAACCCCAGGGTTAACCTAACCTCATAATTTCAGGATTAACCCCAAAAACTACGAAATCCGGGTTTCAGAAAACCCAAGTTTGATACCATCGGGCTCAGGACGCTACGCAGCAGAAATGAGTTGGAAAATATGTAGAGTGGAGTTGGACCAGTATTTTTCACTGACCAAAACCTGTCTACTTTCACCCCCGTTACAAATTGTAACGTATATACGAGAAAGGGTTGAGCTGCAGATATTGTCGGTTTCAAACTATGATCAGTAGTTTACAATTTTGAATCTGACTTTGATATGGTTTTTATTCCAATGTCTTTAAAACCGAACTCTGGGTATTTCCTGTTAACGGTTTAGACGCGTCACCACTGCTTCTATCTTTCTATATTTTATGATTTTGCTTACTTTCTCAATTTCCTCAGTCACGTTGAGCTTTTCCTTAGGTTTTACGCGAAATATTCTCTCCAATAGATTGCCATAATACATCTGCTTTGCATATTGCTCCAGGGGAAACTTTGATGTAGAGATGACTTTCATGTAATCTCGTTGCTCACAAGCTTGAGGACAGATTCGTTCACATTCAATACCGGAAACCTCCTTGTTCAGTAGCTGTAAATAGTTAAGCATGCACAAATACTATTATGGTTTTTGTATTTTACCGAACACAACAGCTGGAAGCTTTTCCAAATCAGGACAGGATCTGTAGCAAAACTGGCAAAGTTTCCACATCATATCATTCACGCTCAATCAGACTGTATCGAAAATTGGACGAAATGGCACATTACCTTAAGTAGGCAGTTCATATCGTTCCCTTCCAGAAACTTGCACGGCCGAACCTTTCCCCATCTTGCTTTAATTATGTCTGGAGTCACAATAGAGGCGTCAACACACCCACACGTTTTGGCCAGTTCAGCCACACCGCAGGATACTGCACACGCACGGGTTGAGTAGCTATGTCGTTGTAAAGCTTTGTCGCCTCTTAAACTAAACAGTGTGTAGTTGTCCTCCAATTTTTTGTATCCTTCTTCATATTCTGGTATGCAGTCGGTTCGATCATATGGCCAAGGTTTTCTCTAAATGACAATAAATCGGTAATCGCCAGGCAATATTGTACTAGTAGGACTTTTTACTAGTTGGAACCTATATCTTAGAGCAAATAGCAAAATTAAACTCTGACAAATGTAGTCACTGGTTTAACAAACCAAATGGTGCCTTTACCATGAATGTGTGACTAGTTTTGGTTAGATAGGTGCCTTTAATGGTTTATCATTACAATTACATTTAGGTTCAATTGAAACTATCCAGCCAAATAATACTGTAATCTGTTTACTTGTCACTTACGTTACTTGATGCTGTTACCTTAAAGTGCTGATAGATGACGGACACTTCAACTGTTTGTCCTGGCGCTGCTGTAAACCCTCCGTCTTCTGGAAACGGCACCATATCGGGTGAATGAATTTCTACACGTAAACCTGAAGACGGGTTGAGCGTTTCTATATACTCTTCCACCTGCACAGACATTACGAGCCGCATTCCATAGTCTGGCCCAGTTCTAGCTGTGGCAGATCCAGGTAGTATAGTGAAACAGTTGCCATATCTACCATGACGCCAGTGCTTGATGTTTTTTGGTTGGCATTTTAAGCCCATCATAAAACAATCCAGCATTAGTTCATCGTATGTATAACCTGCTGCCGTAGCCGCATCAGGGTCGTCGTACATGAGAGCAGCAACCATTCTGGGCACCATGTCCATTGACGATGTGTTATCGCCGCTTGCTTTATTGTAGAATGTTTTGAAGAAACCTTTGGTGACTGATAATGACCCAAACCCAAATATTTTAGAAGTAGACCACGAGCTCTTTTTCATTGGATTTAAGTTGCAAACAGTGACAGCTGGGAACGGAATATTGCTTTCGTACTTTTGCTCTACAATTGATTTTGTGGGACTTCCTGCATAATGCATACAAATGCTGACAACCTGGAATCAAAATCATTCAAGACTGATTAAGACATATTGGTTCGCGACAGTGGTGCAAGCAATCCGGAATCTATATCTGCCACTAAGAGAAATAGTTGTTTTACCTGAAACGTCATCGTACACCAAGCTGTGAGGATGATTAATACCCAAATTATCTTCCAAAGCCTTGGAGATCTTACAAACGGGCTAAAGCCGTGAGCTGAGGTGTTTTCTCCAAAGTCTAATAATCGACCCATGTTCGTGCTACTGCTTGTTTTCTAGACTTGGATGTAAGAAAACAGACTTTTCTAATCCAAAGACTGCTAATCAACTGGATCCAGTAGAATCGCTTGATTACAAATTCCTCACTGTTACTTGGTAGAACTTTAACAAAAGGTTCTTGATGTTAGTATTCCCTATGGTAACAATAAAACTATTATGATGCTTATTCTGATCGTTGTGACGCTAATTCTTTTGTTATATTATCTGGCTTCAGCTCTAGAAAATACCTTACTGTTACTGTAATTTTGTAGGAGTGAAAACAGCTAAATACCTGAAAAGTCATTACACACCAGGCAAGTACAATTAAGAGAACCCAAAGCAACCTCCATATTGTACGTGACCGTGTAAATGGACTAAAGCCATGGGCAGAAGTGTTTTCGGCAAAGTCGGTGAACTTCAGCTTCAGACTCATACTCGTAAACGTTTTTAAAAGGCTTATACACTTATACACCAGGTCCAGGAATAACAAGTAAATCCTTTGACGAAATGGACGAGCACCAGCAAGACAAAGCTTGTATTGTTGTTTAATAACAAGTCAGTTTATTTCCTATTCTCGTGTTGAACAGGGAATCGTCGTCATGGTTGTCTTGACTATTCTCAGGTATTATTCAACTGTTTGAAAACTCTATGGATGCTGAGGAGTGTCTATTGTTTGGACTATGTTTAAAGGAATTGGACTTTAACTCCTTAGGTAGATTTGTCTACGATACCTGTTTGTCACCCTCAAACTAATCGGGAAAAAGTCAAAACAAGATCATTATGGGGTTAAAAACAGATTCTTAAATTTATTGTAGTAAAGTTGGGAAACACAAGGAAAAGTTATCTTCAAGGAAATACACCCACTGTAGTCATGGTTTGGTTTCAGTTTCAGAGATGATACCGTTGGATCCTTATCAGATTGTGCGATATTATGCACAATGCTATGGCTGTTCAAAGAAAGCGGACGTGGTCAAATATGTAAAAACTTCTGTTAAACAGGATAGCTAACCGTGTCTTTCTCAGGTGTTAGAACTAAGCTTGTCCCTGCCCATTGCTAACCTTGATTTTAACTAACAGAACCATAGTGGAGCAATGGTAGTTGTTTTATGTGAAAATCGTATCTTTTTGACAACAATGTTAAAAAATTGAATATTTAAAAACTTATTATTAAGTAATTATTTTCAATTAAATTCCCACATGTCCCAAGAAACTAGACAGCCTTTGGAGTCAGGCGTCAACCCAGTTGGAAGAAATTGCGATTGCACTTCGACTGAACAAGGTCAGTATGCTACGCTGAGGG
The DNA here is from genome assembly GCA_030248195.1 of Trissonchulus latispiculum. Taxonomy (NCBI): domain Eukaryota; kingdom Metazoa; phylum Nematoda; class Enoplea; order Enoplida; family Ironidae; genus Trissonchulus; species Trissonchulus latispiculum. The sequence continues at coordinate 20,886 of JASAND010030909.1, forward strand.
CTATAGAGGCGCAACACTTGAGATGAGCAGATTTCAGTCCGTAAATTTAACTGCGGACCAGATCAGGTCGTATCAACTCCATTGTAATGTTGCTAAAGCCCTAAAATTAGCTTAAATTTACTTATTTTTGTTGTTTGACAGCAACCCATTGTTATACTGTTGAATAATTTAACGCTTCCACCATACTTGAGGCTTTCGAAACAATACGGTTAGAAAACTTTGCTTTCGGCTGGGCCAAAAATTTGCCAAAACACAGGTCAAGGCAAATTTTCTGACTATGAGGACCTTGCATTAATTTCTAGGTTACTTAGCTTATAAAATGCTTGAGGAAATTTTGGTAATTTTGGAAGTAAGTAATTAAGTTCGGTGTTCGTTCAAATACAAAATTTATTCTTTATTTGATGACAGTTAATATTTGTGAACTTTAATTTGTGAGTGGTGATTGGATTCGCTTTGTTTGTTCGTTTGAATTTGTGTCTACGTGCAATGTTTGTTTGTTGGTTGATTGGCTGTTTGGCTGCCGATGATAGTAAAATCAGGTAATGACGAATAAGAAGATGCCACATCTCATTGAAGATTGTAAAAGGTAGTGATGCTTTTAAATAACTGTTTATTTGGTGGTTGTGATAGGCGAAACATGTTACTAACGCCAACGTAATCGTTAACCGAAGCTATTTTCCCTGACTAAAGTAAATAGTTGCTTTATTTTCTCTTACTTCCGTTTGATTAATCAGAATAATTTTGCCATTCACCAAGATAAACATGCCAACATTTTAACGCACATCAGGAACAGAACAAGTTCCAGTTTGGCAGATATTATTTTTCTTCCATCTGCCACCGCGAAAACAATTTAATCTTGCTCCCTGCAAACAAAATGTCTGACTAAACTGTATTGTGAGTCATGTTTATACTGATTTTAATGAGGTTTTTTTGGAAACATTTCCAGTATTTATTTACAATTCCAATAAGCAAGTGCCAGTTCGTTTGATTCGCTCGCGGAAAGCTTTTCTTTGCATCAACCGAAGAGGTAACTTACCCGTTTTACAAGTCTAAGTAGAAATTGCAAAATTGACATAATGGTCAACAGCACAATTTAAGACAATGAACTCCAGTAACTAAGAGCACCCAATATTAGTGTCCAATTCAACTTATGCATCATTGCAAACAAATGTCGCAGACTTGAAATCAGGTCTGTTACATCAAGTATCTGCTGTCAATCTTGAAACAAACAATTTTCGAAGTATTCAAAAACTGGTTGTATTAACAGCAGAATTTAGCATTGAGCAGAGCTCACCTTTAGTTCGTTCCCAGGCTTTGACTTGTAGCCTCTGCTGGAAACCTTTTGTTCTTATCTAGTTACAAACTAATTAGTTTAATATTTTAGTATGTCACCATGGACAGCACTCGTAATAGTATGGACTCAAATTTTGACTTCAAACTCAGCCCATGGCCAAAATCGGGTCCCTCCTTGCGAGAGATTAGTGACAACATATCCCCACAGTCCCTCCTGTCCCACAAATTCCGATCCTCTCTGCGTTTGTCCAAAATGGACCTATGGAAGCAGTTGTGAACTTGACTATCCCTGGATGTATCTAAAGCAATTCCAAATGACGGGGAGCACCAACCTGGAAGAACTGGGCTTCAATATTGGGAGCCACATAGCTTCTATGAAAGACGGAAAAATACTAATACAGTCTCTTTACAAAAGTGCACTGCTTGACAAGGATGGAACGCAAATAGATCAGATTGTTAATACAGCAAAAATGTTTGGAAATGTGTACAATGTCTGGACTCTGAGCAATGGAAATCTGGTGTGGGAAGTTCACTGGAAGAAATTGCTCGTTACGGATAACACGTTCACATCTATTTCTTCACCATTTGTCCCACCAAACGTTACAGGTACATCAATGCCAACAAAATAGTATGGCTTACATGCATTAGAATAGAAAATTGACTAATTTAAAACAACACATTTCAAACTTGTCTATTATAAACAAATCACCTCGACAACTTGTATAGTGCAGTTTGTGGTTAATGATAGTCCAAAAGAAAACACGAATGTTACACATCACCAAAAGCCAGAAAAATTTTGCTCTTCGCAGAATTCGAACCCGCGGTCTTCTGCTTGAATAATGTGCAGCCGTTCCGGCTACTAAGCCACAAGAGCTTCAATAGAACAAACTGAACCAGTGCTTCGACTGCAATGTGTACAAAATTCAATACAAAAGGAATTGCTAAGCAATGCCCACTACAACGCTCAGCTGTAAATGAGATTCTCTGTTGAATTCTAACATTTTACGGTTTTAGGAAATGTTTTTGTGGCCGGTATTGACGAATCCAATGATATATTGTGGATAGCTGATTCCGACCAAGGAAAACTTTATCCCATGAAATCGGATGGCTCACAAATGAAAGAAGGTTACCATAGGATTGGAGAAGAAAAATGTTCCCATGGCTGCTGTAATGGCCAAATATCTGTTTACATGAGAACCGCACATGTTCAAATGGATGGAAATATTCTTGTTTCTGATACTTACAACGAAGGCAAAATTAACAGGTGCCTTTTGCTGATACTACGAAAACACTGTTGCCTACCACCGTAAAATTTCAAAACGTTACAGCCAGTTTATCATTTCTTTGAATTTAGGCTTTGCTATAAACTGCACACCTCCAGCAGCAGCATCTAAGACAAAACCTTAGAGTAGATGGGGGTAGAGAAGTGGCCTTCCCCTCCCCTGTACTGCGCAATGCACTCCAATTTTTACAATGAAATTAATTCAAATTTTAATTTAAATTACTTTTTGATTTTTCTTAAATAAGTAATAGGATTTAGATTACACCAGATTCACCAAATTTTATTTCATGGATTCAATTTTTATGATGCTCTCCGAAGAATCAGCAATAGTATTATAATAGTGTATGCAGTAATGTATCAATAATTGCGGTCAAATAATTATATACTGAAATGTTGCTGTTGCTGTTGCAGGCTCTGCATTTTAAACATACAGAACAAGCTGAATCAAATATTCAAATTTACAGCTCTAAATGCTTTGCTGATTACATGCACACTATTATTGTTCGGTAGCAGCAAGAATTTATAATAGGAAAAGTAATATCTTGCTTTTTAGAATTCAATTATTCAAGAACAACGGGAGAGTAGCGGGATCATACACAGTGCCTGGTCCCGATTCGCCAGTTGCTAGCATAGCAAATGCTGTTGATGCATTTGGAAACATCTATGCAGTCTTCATGAACACAGATGGCAAATATTACGTAGGCAGTTTCAACGAAAGAGGTGAAGTTCTGGGGAAAACTGAAGCAATCACCGAAAAGCCAAAGTCGATTGCAGTGAATTCATACTCTCACAGACTTTATGTTTTGACCAAAAACCATCTCAAAATTTACAAGTTCATCGGAGAAGATGAACGAAACACAGAAAACTGTGCTAGATTGGAATCAAGTTATGCGCAAGGTCCATTATGTCCTCGACCTACCACTGGACCCTACTGCGTTTGCAATTCCACAAGATATGGTCTATACTGTGACAAAGCCAAGTCTGTCCAAGTTCAACGACATTTCGACCAATTGTCCTTTTCCACTGACGATTTGAATTTTCCGCCTCTGGAATGGGCCAGTTATCTTAGTGATGGACGAATTCTATTCAGTAATCCTTATCAGTTTCGTTGTTGCCACAGATCGATCATTTCTAACTAGCGAGATCAATACTCATGAACTGTTCGATGGAAGAGAGGTCATTTCTGTGTCAAGTATTGGGGATAATAAAATTGTTTGGAAGCTGGAGGATGGTACTTTCAAAATCACGACAGCCGATAAATCAGGCAGCCGTCTCAGAATTTGGAACTCCTGAAGACGCGGAAGGTAGGTAATCCAATTATTTATTGACAAAAACAAGTCCAGTAAATGATTGAATAATTCCCCTAGTCCTTATGTTAGTAAATTATCATTAGCATCATTGACATTTATCACGTATGTACATACACTACATTAAGTAATCATTAACTCAGCACACATTTATACATCAATACAGTCCGCTGTAATCCAAACAGCTTTTACATCAAGATAATGAGGAGGCGGATCCACGAAGATACAAAGCATTAATCACAAAGAAATAATGAAAAACGCCTGCCTGCAGTCACTAAGGCCGAAGCCTTAGTCAGGACAAGAGAGAGCCAATGGAAGCTGTGGCCCGTTGGCGCCATTGGCTCTCTCCTGTTCGGACTAAGGCCTCGGCCTTAGTGGCTGCAGGCAGGCGTTTTTCATTATTTCTTTGACTAATCCAAACAGCTGTGAGAATGCTTTTTCGTTTGCTTTAGAACAAAAAGTAGTTGTGGCTAACAGTCAGAATTCCGACCTTTTCTGGCTATATAATGACAATGCGCGCAGACTGACGCCCTACAGCCCGCATGGATACCTGGAGGCTACCATTAACCAGTTGGATTTCACCAGTAGTTGTGAAACCAATTGCTACCTAGGATCAGTATCTGGTACAATGGTGTATCCACAGGCTGGGAATGACAACGACTTGATTTTGATTGACAGCTATCAGACAGACAGTAGGATGAAGTCAAGGTACAGTACTGTTAACCTAGAGGATATAGTTAAATTATCGACTGTTTAATCTGGCTGTAAGAAGGCCATGGCCGCAACCAGGAGATAGCAATGATGAATTTAATGTTTCAATGCAACCTGTTGAGTGTAGGTTTCTATACCCTTTTGCTTTTGAAAAACGAAGTGTATGCTTGACTTCATTTATTCAATTTTTTCGTTTCAGAGTCCAAATTTTCAACTACAACGGCGATGTCGTTAAAGCTTTCAACCTTCCTGAACAGCTGTCCGATATTACTAGCTTTACAGTGGACAAATATGGTCACATTTTTGCAGTCATCAAGCAACCCTCTTCTTATGCTGTAAAAGGTTTTAGCGATGATGGTACTCTAATGGGCTCAAGCATACATTAACATAGGGTCGGGTCTTGGGGGGGGCTTGTCCCCAAAAAATTTTCAGGGGGCTTGTACCTTGAACAAAAATTTTCAGGGGGGCCTGTACCTCAAGTAAAAATTCGCAAAATTTTTCGAAAAATTAACGCTAATTTTGTTAAAATTTGCAAAAAAATCTTCAATTTTTGGAAAAAATTTCAAAATTTTGCCCGATTTTCCCGAAAACTTTAGCTAAAAAATTCCGGCGCAGCCGGAAATTGTTTGAAATTTTACTGTAAAAACTAATTTTTTCCGGCTGTTTTCGGTTGACCCTTGGCCATTTTTTCGTTACCCCTTGTCCCCGACGGCGATAGGGCTTGTACCTTGTCCGGGTTGGGGGGGCTTGGACCCCCCCCCCAGACCCCCCCCCCGCGTTAACCTATGGGCTCAAGCATTGGATTTGAGGCAATGCCTACAGCTGTTTCTGTAAACTCAGACTTGCATACAATTGCCATTGTTGTAAATGGCAAAGGACAAGTGCTTAAATATGCATAAAATATGCTTTTCCATTTTGTTGTATAATATTAAAGTGCGAACATTACACTGCCCTGTTAGATCATGAATCGTAAATCCGGACCATATCATTATTTAATTTAGTTTGGACAACTCTTCCTTCCAGGTACTGCGACACCACAAACTTTCAGGTAGGCGGCATCCAACTACCACTGTCTGTCTACATCTATCAATGCACCCGTCAAACAAGAAAGCATTCACCTAATGTGGTCTATGAACGAATTCTCCAATACAAAAAACATACTCAGCTTGCTAACTTCTCGAATGGTATAGAAACACTGGTCATTTTTAATTTTTCAGAAACACTTAGAAACATAAGAGTACCGCATGGCAGCACAGAATAACAATGAGAGTTTACACCTTTACAACAATTGTTTACATAGTTTTAAGTGTCAATCTAATCTCAGGAGTTTTCTGCAATTTCGACCAAGATCACTGTAGCATAAGTAGGCACTAAATGCAATCACTTGAACCACCAGCCAGATGCTGGCGCCCAGCCAAAGTCCAAATTGGCCGCCCAGATTTGCCACCAGCGTGGATAGAGAGTATGATGGGTGCTGACGTACCTCGGTATATTCTAACTGAGAGAATGCCACATCCAACAGCAGTATATCACCGATATCTGAACCTAAAATGCTAGTTCTACAAAGATTGCATGGAATACTGGGGTTGACAAGGAAATGCTTCTGTTAATGTTCATGTTAATGTTATTTCCCGTGAGAGTCAAGAGTCTGTGATGGGCAGAGTCAGTCCCTCGACACTTCCTTCCAGGCTAATCTTGCTAGGTGTTCCGCATTAAATGAGACCAAAATTGCAGAAAATCTCAAAACCAAATGCTTCATAGTTGTGTCCATCGTACCAGAATTGTAGATAAGCGAGAATCTGAGGGAGTCTGCTTAGCAACGTTAGCCGTAAGTTTAAATGTAAAAATTTGAGCGAATGAGGTTGAGCACAATCTGAACTACAATCTGATGTTACAATGCTACTATAGTAATCGTCCCTGCCGCAATTATTGAAATCATTTGATCATCAATTGAAAAGCCTACCTACAGTCAGTCTGACAAATTAACCAAGTTACTTTATTCAAAATTTCCAGCTTCAAACTGCTGCTAGATGGTGTCTACCTGCGCTGCCCTGTATCTTCAGAGACGTGGAGGTGATATCGTACTCCCAGTTGTCACAACTTCGATGACACTGGCCCAAGCAACTCGATAAATCCGGTTGGGACTGATTGGATTTGGTCAATTGCAGCATGCAGTTTTCCGTTTCTCTATTTTTGCCGCAGGCTGCGATAGATCTAAATCGACATGTCAAATGATATTACAATAACAAAGCCTGGATGCTGTCACACTTTTATAATATTATGTACTCTTGCTGACATTCATAGACCTCTGCAGAGTGCTGAATATAGATGTTTTTACGACACGTCAGCCAATGTTGTCTTTTCACTCTGTTGACCACAGAGTAGTAAAAATTGGACACAGTCCTCCAGTTTAAAAGGTTGACATAAAAGTTAGAAAAGTAAAAAGACCCAAAGAATCGAATCCAAAAAGAATCGAAATCGAGTTGGCTGAGCCGAAGTAAAGCATCTTTACCACTCAGCTAGTGCTCTTTCTACCATTACGAGTTAACGATAGCATCACCAAATATATTTTCGGTTACTGCTTAGAAGGCTTACTGTAACAGCTGAGGTTGGATGAATTCCGGATCAAAACTGGGCAGACAACCGCAGTATTTGAGGACACTGTAGAAGATGCAGTCGGAGCGACATCCCATGGCAGAGTAAGGAACTCGCAAAATTCGAAACTGACTGTGAATTTCACCTGTAGACCTGAAAAATTCTTTTACCAAATAAAATAAAATAAAATAAAATACATTTCGAGCACATTTACTCTGGTGCAAATATTAGACAAGAACTAGACATCAAATGAAGCAGTAATTTATCAAACGAACATAAAATACGAGATATATTTATATGCGTATAGTTTAATTACGTGTTAATTTATTTTTATTTGGTTAACTAATTACTTATTGTATTTGTATTATATTTCCTTACACAAAATTAATACTTATTGCAACAGATTGGTCACATGAAACTTGAAACGGGAATGTAAACAAGACAAGACAGAACAATTTCTAATGTTTAATTTTCTTTTAATTCGATATAATCGAATTTGCTTTACTACTATAAAGAAATAAAGAAATTTCACAGCAAGCTTACTGTACACAGTTCTGCGTTTTCAGATGCATAAATTGGTTGTGTCTAACAGCCAAGGCCAGATGAGTATAGCTTCCAGATTCCACCAAAGTCCCACCCAGAATGGTTGGATCCAAACTGTCCGCCACCCGAACTACAATCCCACTCACTCCCACCTTGGTCTGGTCGATGGGACTAGGCGGAAATTTGGGCAACTTCAGTGTCAGTCGTAGGCCGGAGCCTATAGCATGAAACATGCCAATGGTTACTAAAGTCTGGCCGAAAAATGTAGAAAGCGAAATTGTTTTCTTTATATCTCAAAAGCGCTTCAGGATAGCTACGACAAAGTAGTTGTGTGTGGTTCACTTTGGAAGAGTTTAGACAAGACGTCAGTACTGTTTTAAAAATAAACCCAACTTTGACCGTAGTTGGTTTAAGAGTTTAACAGATTGTACATCCTCAAAACAGTACCTTGCCAGAGAATCAATGTTTAAAAATTTTTGCAAAAGCCTAGTAAATTCGTCCTGCCCAACTCATTCTCAATGTGTATCAGGTCACGCACTCAAAAATAAAATTCTATCAAGAGGTTAACTTAATCACTCACATTAAATGACAATCTTTTGCATACCAGGTATATTTTGACTTTCTTTGACTCGTACCGCATAACACGTTCCGTAGATGGGATCCGTGTAGGTCCGGGTATAGTTGGCACAGTCGAAAGTCTGCTCCTGAAAGTGACAATCCTTAAAGACATCCCCAATTGCCGTTTCCGACTGGGGGCGGAATATCCGGTCCCGGTTCGGTTCCAGCCGGTAGGACCGAACGAGAATCTGCGGAAAGACGCTTCGAGTGAGCTCGAAGCCCTCCGAAAGCTGAACCAGGGACAGTCGTTTGTGAATCGGGCAAACGTGGACAAAGGGGAAATCCATACTATCGGCGGGGATTACTGAAAGCGAAGTGAACAGCGGATTGTTCACAAATTCGCTCACATTCTCATAGACCCCTGTGGCCAGCATCCCCGTGAAAATCGAAAACAGACACGTCCAAAACAGGCGGGCCCGGCGGGTCCGCGCATGATAGATATCGTACAGTCCCTGAGCCTTAAGTCGTTTACAAAATTCATGACAGGTAAAGTTTGTCTGGGTCATACTGTGTACCATCAGCTTTGCCGAGGGACTTAGGAGGTAGGAGGTCCACCCGACCTTCCCAGGTGGTGGTTTCTGACCACTGAATAGGTCCCCGGCCACAACCTTTAGATTTGGCATGGAGCCAACTCGGTGCAGACGCTTTCCGACCCCCTTGGCGTCAAGGGATCTACTGTCCAAGACTGGGTCACTGTTGCAAACACTGATCACGATCTTTGGAATCTGAAGCCTACTGTCAGATCTGTCGACAGACTTCAAATGATTCATTTCAAGACTGATAGAGCAAACGGTTCTGAAAGGATTTGCTTTGCTGGATGAGATCGCAAGCGAAAATAAGATTTTTAAAGCAAAGGCGACAGAGTGCTTTAAAAGGAAATGCGTTGTCCGCTTAGAAAGGGAATATTCACTGGCTAGAAGATTGTAGAGTATCTCCAACACTGAAACTTAAACTTAAACTGAAGCTATTTTGAGAAGAGACCTGAAACTGAAACTGACTATTTTAATCTGCCGATTAAAGCTGAAACTGATACTGAAACTAAAGTCTGACCAAAAATTCTTGGAACCGAAATGTGATCGGCTGTCCTGAGTTATCATTTGAAGGTAGCCTATATAATGTATATATTTTTAGAATCCTCAGCAACCCGAGATTTTGAAAATCCTGAAAACTACGGAATTTCGGATTTCGTTCACGGAAAATTTAACTTTTAGTTTTTCGCCCAAATTTTTATCACAATTAAAATTTGGTTTTACAGTCGAATAGACCTGGTCCCGCTACACATGTTTGCTATTAGAAGCATTTCACGAAAATGCACCCAATTTCCGGAATTCCGGGTTTTCAAAATTACCGAATTTTAAAACCTTTCTCCAATGCCCACAAGATGCGTATCATTCGAAAGCTGTCATCGAGCTGAACAATTTCTGTAGAACGAACTCGTGAAAATGCACTCAATTCCCGAAATTCGCGAAAACTGGATTTTCAGGATTTAAACATTTTCTCCAGTACTCACAATATCTGTATCATTCCAAAGCTCTTGACGAGCTGAACAAATCTTGTAATAGAACCAATGTCCAAAAATTCACCAAATTCCTGGAATTCACAAATTCCGGTTTTCACTCTAGCTTGGAAGTTTTCTTGAATTCCGAGAAGTGTGCTCATTTCTGCGAGTTGGCTCTATTAGACAAGAGCTTTCGAATGATATCCATATTGAGGGGTATTAGAGAAGCTATCTAAAATCCGGAAAATCCGGTTTTCGCTAATTCCAGGAACTGAGTGCATTTTCAAAAGTTCGTTCTATTACGAAAGTTGTTCAGCTCGATGAGAGCTTTCGGAAGATATCGGAAGGGTATTGGAGAAAATTTTTAAAATTCAGGAATTTTGAAATCCCGGAATTTCGGGAATTGGGTATATTTTCGTGAAACCCTTTTAAGAGCAAATCTTTGCAGCGGGAGCACAGCACCTCTATTCGATTATAAAGACAAAATTTGATTGCGATAAAAATTGGGCGAAAAACTAAAAATGTTAAATATTCCGTGAATGAAACCCGGAATTCCGGGTATTTCCGGATTTTCTAAATCTCGGGTTCCTGAGGATTCTAAAAATATATGCAAAATATATGTCGAATAAAGATTGAAAAACCTGCGCAAATGCATGATTATCCCATGCACTTGCTTAAATGCATGGGTCGTTTATGCACTTGCGCAAATTCATAAACGTCCCATGCACTTAATCAAATTCATACGACGTTTTATGAATTTAAGCAAATTCATATGCATTTGCTAAAATTCATACGACGTTTTATGAATTTGCGCAAATTCATATGCACTTACTAAAATTCATAAAACGCCCTATGAAATCACTCAAATTCATTGGCACTTATACAGTAAACGGATACTTTTATATATTTGAAAGAACTTTAAATTACTTTACCATTCTTTAGCTCAGCGCAAACATATATACATGCATAGTAAGTTACAACTTTTGCTTTCACAGATATTATCTATATCAAAAAATCCATATCCATTCAAAAAATTATAAAAAAAGTTAATGTTAAAAATCTTGAATTTTAAAAGTATTTGCTTAACTTTCATGAATTATTTAAGTTTGCATTGGCTTAGCTTGAGCTAATAAATTATTTTAAAATAAGTATTTTTAGTTTGAACACAAAGAACTGGAACAATAAATATTAATTTTGTTTTTTTGAGAATAGGTCAGAATCCTATCACCTATATTTCAGATAATTTCTATCACTTTTATTTCAACCTTTAAATGCAGCTTAACACGTATGACCCCAATTTGTAAACTGAACAAATATAGAAAAGTACCCGTTTACCGTATAAGTGCCAATGAATTTGAGTAATTTCAAAGGACGTTTTATGCATTTTAGGAAGTGCATATGAATTTGCGCAAATTCATAGAACGTCGTATGAACTTTAGCAAGTGCATATGAATTTGCTTAATTTCATAAAACGTCGTATGAATTTGACTAAGTGCATGGGACGTTTGTGCATAAACGACCCATGCACTTAAGGTGGTGATTCCCTTTGGTCACATAAAGTTTGCAGCATTATTACTCATTCATTACTTGGAGTTAAGAAGCCATTTTTATATCAAAATGTAGCTTGACATTTTCTCTTTTTAATGCATGCCACGAAACTAATGTTGCTTTTCTAAAATATTTTTAACACATTTTAGAAGAAGTATAATTTTCCAGAATTTTTGCAGACTCAAGTAAATTTTTTCGCGAGACATCGGTTATATCATTCGATACCTCCATCAAATAGCTGGGGACGATTTTTTATTTATTGTGAAATCGCTCTTCGTTATAGAGAAATAAGCTGAAATGTGTGCGAAACCTGTATTTTGCCTACTTTTTCCAAATTTGTCAAGCGATTACTTTAGCTAGAAAGCAGTTATCGGGGCAACTAAAAAATCGTCCCTGGGTATATTTGTGCAGAACACATTTGTTCAGGAGCAGCCCTCCAACTTGCATGGTGAATGCTCCACAAACTTTGGAAAAAAAATTTGTCGTGTTTTTGCAAAAACTACATTTTTTATGATAGCAGCCGACAGGGTAGCAGTTGGAAGGCGATCATGCGTCGGATAATTTGTCCCTGTGAGACCTTCAGATCGACGCCCTTAGTTTGATTTTACGGCTTGCGTAGTTCAAGAAATGTTGGATTATTTGATTTCTGCAAAAATGACAAGTTTTCGATGCCAAAACAAGATAATCGGCTATATATATCTCACGGTAGAGAAAAGCTAGAAACTTGCTTTAAAAAGCAAAAATGTGAAGCTCAATGAGGTCTTTCCACTGAATATAGTCATAGCTGTATACCCACTGCCAAACGTTCAGAAATTGGAAAAAACCACTCTGACCGGAAATCTCGAATTTTTGAATCGGGATTGCGCGGAGGGTGTTAGAACGCTAAAAGAACTTATGTCGGAAGGTTTCATCAAATTTCATCTTGATTTACGCCGCGAAATTACAATATGTGCCCAAAAGGAATCACCACCTTAAGCAAGTGCATATGATAATCATGCATTTGCGCAAATGCATGGTTTTTCAATCTTCATACGACATATATGCTACTTTCAAATGATAACTCAAGACGGCCGCTCACATTTCGATTCCAAGATTTTTTGGTCAGACTTTAGTTTGGGTTAAATGAAACCATTTTCAGTCTTTTTCTTCCTCAATACTTGAAGATTTGAAGGTTCGCCGTTCAATGCTTCAATATTCCGCATGCTAAGTATATAATCATTAAATATTTTATATTAAATCGCAACGCTAGAAACTAGGGTTGATTCAATAAACCGATTTTAGTTTCAGTTTCAGTCGGTGGTCCAAAATAATCTCAGTGCTAGTTTTCGTTTCAGTCAGAGTTTTAGTTTCGGTTTCAGTTCACTTTAAAAAGAACGGTTCAGCTTTCAGAGTTTACATAAAGCACAATCTGATTATTATTATCAAGAGTACATAAATAACTAAGAGTGTGACAAGGGTCCCACTCTTAGTTATTAGGCTGCAGACATCATCTGCACAATAACGGCCTACCCTCCCCCACAACTGAGTACCTGGTGACCCCCACAACTGAGTACCAGGTACACAATTGAGTACCAGCACTCGCTTGTATATTTACATGTTGAAGCCAAAAACAGTCTATCAGCAGCTGGCCACTTTTGAGCTTCAACATGTAAACATACAGGCGAGTGCTGATACACAATTGTGTACCTGGTATTCAGTTGTGGGGGAGGGGGTAGGCCGTTATTGTAGATAGCTTCTCTAATACCCCTCAATATGGGTATCATTCGAAAGCTCTTGATGAGCTGCACAAAGTGTCTCTGCTAATTCACAGAGTTGAAATTCCGCGCAAACGCACAGATATGTAAGGTTGGGCAAAGTTTTCTTCTTATTTTCAGTATAACAATTTAGCATTATTATGAACTAATTATCTTTATAACTCTTCTACATTTTGAAAAATCTTATATATATCTCTCGATATATATATATATATAAATAAATAAATAAATAAATATATATATATATATATATATAATTAGTATCAAACAAAAGACTGGAAAAACACCTTTGCGTACATGGAATATGTCATACAGCTTTAAGTGAGCATGCTAGAGAAGTTTCGGTTACAAAATTGTGGATTAAATTGCTACATTTCGCCAATTTCAAGGATCAAACAAAGGTTGCTGTCTTGGTGAAAGCTTGTAAGGCTACAGAATAAAATCACAACTGTTTGTTTGCACAAAGTGCATTACTACATGATTCTATCACGTTTTCATGATTTCGAAAAAGAATCCGTAACAGCCGGATACATTACATTGATGTATGTCTGCCCCATTATTCCAAGTAAAATTTGGTTGAAATGATTAATCCACAATCACATTTTAGTAGAGTTGGGACCGGCTCCACTAGAACCGGTTGGAACCGGAACCGGAACCGAACCGGAAGGAATTTTAGAACCGGAACTGGAACCGGTAGGATTTGGAACCGGCCGGTTCCACTCTTAAAAATGGACTTGAACTAACTTTTTTGCAGGAGTTTAAATTTTTCAAAAGCTGGATTTTGTTTTTGTGGTTGCCATTCACTGTTGCCATTCATATTGTTTTTTCAAGCGAGTGACTGAAATTGAAACTAAAAATCTAGTTTGAACTGAAACTAAACAAATTTAGACCTGAAGGCGAAATATGTAAGATAAGACTGATAATAATTAAGAGTTTCAAACTAAACGTGAAATGAAGGTACAATTATTGGAACTGAAACTGAAGCTGACATTCCATAGAATAAATTTAGACCCTAAACTGAAAACGACAGCTTCAGCTTCCACTGACGGTGACACAAACTCACCGCTTCCCCTTTTCAGGCGATCGAGGCACGTTCCAGGTTTCACTGAAACCGAGGCATAGAATTAAGAAAAATTTCAAATGTTTCTTTGAATCAACACTAGTGACATTATCCCGTGTGTTAAGACAAAAATTAAATGTTAAACATACTTGAAAAATTAGGAACATGTATTGTAAGGGAAAATTTCTACTTCCTTTATTCCGGAAGGAATTTCGTAATTTTTTGTTTTCATGCTTCTGATTTTTCAAATTTTGTTAAGTAATTTTGTGTGTATTACAAAATGCAGTTGTGGAAATGTCTCTAAATTAATTTTAACGAATTTTTGAACTTTTCTGTTCTAAAATTCCAATTGTAATTGATGAAAGACGGGCACTTTCGTTCAGACGTGAACGATACTTCGCCGAATGAAAACTTTAACCAGCTTACATATTTGAATATTAACCTCATAGAAAAGATGAGAGCTCGTTGGGATGTAGTCGGAAATTGAGTATATCTTCTCAAAAAATTGGTAAATGAAAGGTAGTGTTGTCAGCACGCAAGATTTAAGCAACATTTTTTAAAAAATAGTAAATTTTAGAGGAGTAGAAGTCTTCGAAAGTTGAGTACTTATTTTCTTATTTTTAAGCTATCGGCATTGAGTACTTTTCTTATTTTTAAGCTATTGGCAACGGAGACGAGTCAGTCAAAGTTCAAATAATGGAACAGCATGTAGAAGTATCTGTTAGCTATTTTGTGTAATCAAGCTACTGTACATTTCCTCGTTATGTTCTTCTTTCCAATTTGGCTTTCAGCTTTTAAATATTTTAAATGCATTTAAATGTTTTGGAAACTATTTGCTTCTGAGTCTGTACTCTTTTTAAAGAAATAAAAATTTAAGCTCCAGTATATCTCAATTCTCAGCATGTTTTACTGAAACGTTGTGCAGTTTACAAGATTCTGTTCGGAAGGCGCTGTCTGCATGTAGATGCACAGTAGAATCTCACCGTGAATTATCGAAACAATTTGCTCGACCATACTAAAGTTTTAATTTTTTACAAGTTTTAGTGTATGTTGTGCATATAGTAACAGCATTTGTAATGGAGCAAAATCAAGGTAAGGCAAAAACTTTAAAATTCTAAGTAAACAAAAAGTTTAACCCAGTTGGTTATTATCGCATTACCTATTCCAATTGTTTTGCAGTATTACTTTATAATTTTGATTGTATAACCCTTGCTGGGGGCCTGTATCCAATATTAAATAATGTTAAAATGTAACTACGAATTTTTTTACTTGGAACCGGGATCCGGAAGCTAGAACCGGAACCGGAACCGGTTTTGAAAATTGGAACCGGTCCCAACTCTGCAGTTTAGGCTGTGTCTCGGTCCAGCAGGTCAATTCTGGTTGCTCAGTCGGGCCACTATATCGTGATAAAAATGTACACTACCATTGAGAAGTGCTAGGGCCAGCACGAATTGTGTAGTGTTTTTTCAAGAAACGTTCCAAATGATTCATGCAATTATTAGCAAGAGTGCATAATTGCACTAGAGACTGAGACTAGAGCTCTTCTTCACTGCATTGCGTAATGGTGATCCGTCCACAATACGCTCCACCGCTTGTAGGGTAGCCAAAACGAGGTTTACGTTTGGGGAATATCTATCTGATTGCATAATTCCCCCTCCGTTTGGCAGGTACATCAAGGGACTACGGTAGTTTCATCCGCTTATTTCCAAAAAGGGTCCCGTTAGGGTGGGGAGGTAGTCGGCAGCCAACCAGCTTCAGTTGTTGGAGCATAGGACAGAAACTCTGAATGTCATTTAACATTCTCCTAAAACTGTCTTCTGGTTATTCCACTTTATTCATGAACTTTGCAATTTAGAAGGATGTTATGTACGGACAAAATTACTTATTGTGATTGTCTGTTAGTGTTACAATTATTCTGACAATGCGCATCCCGCAATATATATACGTATAGTAAAATTAGGTTACGTACCAACTTTTTTTTTTCCTTTTGGGTTTATTTCTGGAAAAAAGAAAAAAACCCCGCGAATGTACCACTCGACAGAATTCGGGCCAAGCCCGGACCGTGCCCCACAGTCCCAATTCGGCCAGGAACTGGTCCGAATGATCAAAGTTAGTAAAATTGGGACTGCTTTTGCAGATAATAAACATGAAAGACGTGAAGATATAAAAATATACAATATATTGCCGTTTCAACAGAACACTTTGTTTAGCTTGCATCGTCGTTTTGGTTATAACTAGATTGACTGTCTCCATTTTCTTGGATTTAATGTCAACTCAATGAAGGACTGGCCTTACTTACCATAGAGCGTTTTTGAATGACACGTTCAGTTCGCCGAGTTTTGAACATTTTCTGTAAAAATTCGTGTTCTCTGTCTATCAATAACAATTTTTGTTATGTATGGCCAGGAATCGGACAGGAAAAAGTCTGGGCCGCGTTGCAAAAGATTCTGCTAAGCCTAGGAGCGCTCCTAAGTTCAGCTTAGGCGGTCACTTCGGAGAATTGGGTTTCAAAAGATTCTCCTAAGCTACATAGGAAGGAGTACTACCCACCACCCTTAACTTCGCCAGCTAAACTTAGGAGAAATCTTTTGAAGCGGGCTTAGGAGGTCTCCTAACTCCCTCCTAGACAGCTCCCAGACATTCTCCAAGTTACTTCCTAGGAGGGCAGTTAGCAGAATCTTTTGCAACGCGGCTCCGGTACGCCTTTCAAGACAGGGTACACCAGACTAGAATAGAGTACAGCTAAAATTCACTGTTTTAACGTGTTTTTAAATCGACTCACGCTTGGCACTTTCTCTTTTAACTCTTTCATAAAAAGGATCCAGTTAATTTAAATCCTACTCTACCCTTTCTTGAAAAGGCCCTGGGTCTACAACAGAGGGTGTAAGTCACCCAGCCTCCATGGCTTGTGCGACCAACCTGTCGCCTACCCATCTCATTGTCTGGTTATCAGTCCTACGTTAATAACAATAGTAAGAGTTAGATTTTACTAAAAATTTCATCATCAGGGGTTACAAACACAGCATTTTTTCCTGTGCAACACAAGAACGGAACGGAAAAGGGGAAACTAAATCAAGACTGCTGAAAATGAAAACAAAGAAAAGTACAAACAAAAATTCCGTCCACACAATCAACATCATCATCATCATCATCAACAACACCGAATAGGAGACCAGTCCAGATGGTAACAGCCACCGCTGAACCTTCAACCCTTGCAAAGTCACACACCCGCGACTGGGCAAACACGACCAACACAAACCTGGAACCAGAATGGGCATCGGGGATGGGGGATGGTCCCGCTCCCAACCCACACTTTGCCGCTTTCCGCAATGGCATGCCAACCCTACGCAATGCATCAGTGAGCGCACTCCAGGAATAAACAGGGAATCAACTGTGAAATTTTCAAAATACCTGATGGATTAAAATTTCCTTGTGGCGCACGTAGAGTGTAAAAAAACTGTAGTATACCATGTTTGACACAAACAAGGGCATGCACGTCTTACCGTGTGTAACCGGGGAAAATATTAGGTACAGAATAGGCGGAGCGAAATCGTAAAAATTTCCGATTTTTTGGACAAATTCCAAAAAAAGCCCACCACACCACCTGTCCAAAGTGCGCCCACTCTACAGCTAACCATCCTTCCAATCAGACCTCCCCCAAAGAGGGTAGGGGAACCACCAACATTAGACCACAGGAGGAGGTATACCGTTTACAGTTGTATCAATAAATAAATTGTAGGTAATACGTACATAATAGAGATGTGAAACATTTTTCAGACACAAACATTCTTTCTCTCATACACAGTGTACTTGTGCATAAAGATTGTCCTATTATGGTGCTGCGGCGCCACTGTGCGCCTGTTGCATACTGAGACTGGCATTGCTGGCGGTGCTGCTTTTATGCGAGGCAACAGAGGAGGCAGCCGACGACTTTCTACTATTATTATCCATTGTTGCTGTTGTTGTTGTCGGATTGGATTTTCGAAACTGAGACGTCGAAGAGGCCGTCAGACCGGACGTGGGCGGGGACGGACCCTCCCGCTCACTGCGCTCGCCCACTGTATTCTCTCCCGGCTGCTCTGCTGAATTTGAATTCAAATTCGAATTCCGATGCGGCGAATAATGCGAATGTGGAGAGCGTCCCGAGGCAGAGCCCCGACGGCCTGTTGCCCTCCCCGTCGAAGGAGGAGGAGGATTGTTATGGAGATGGTCCCTGTCCGTCGGATAGGACGGTCCCCCGCCCGGGGGAAAAGGACGTGCCTGAGTCCCAGCAGAGCCGCCAGAATGGAGAGAGGAGAGCGGTGGCTGATCACGCCAGTGCTTTTCAACCTGAAATATACAAAAATGAAAACACAGAAAACCTACAGTTAATCCGGTAGGATGACAAAATTGTTGACATACGTATGTAAGGTAACAAAAGTAAAAAACGTCAAGGTTTACGCCGGGAGATATCTCCGTCCTGCCACAGGACATGGGGTGCCGGTGCTCATCCCCGGATTCTCAGCCGTAGAGTCAGGAGTGTCACCTCAAATAATGACTGCATCCGTGGAAGGGGGGGGGGCGACCACAGGTGGACAAGGGGGGAAATTCCCCCCTCGGCGAAGTCGTCCACAAGCGGTCGCTAAATTGCTCCCACAAGGGGTATGAAAATTGGCCACAAGGAGTAAGAAAATTGCCGAAAAAATGTTTTACTACTAAATTTTCCAAAAATTTGTGTGTTCATGTTCAAAATCCACGTGTTTTGGCTAAAAAATAGCTGGTTTTTTGTTAAAAAATGGCAAAAATCGCTTAAAACTCGCTTTTAGAGGTACCCCTAAGAAAAATCGCTCTCACAAGGGGTACCCAAATTTGCTTCCACAAGGGTCAGTGAAATTTGACCTCCCGTTCAGGAATGGGGCCGGCCCTTCTACACAGACTCCTGTTACCTTCCCAACGTAGTGGTAGCCATTTCTCCTGTTACCTTCCCAACGTAGTGGTACCCATTTCTCCTGTTACCTTCCCAACGTAGTGGTACCCATTTCTCCTGTTAAATTCCCAACGTAGTGGTACCCATTTCTCCTGTTACCTTCCCAACGTAGTGGTACCCATTTATCCTGTTACCTTCCCAACGTAGTGGTGCCCATTTACCGGCCAATTAAGGATGGACAGCTAGGATGGCTGGAGCCCACGGCGCACAAGTGTGTGCTTTTAGTCTCCTGCCCAAGGGGATTTTTCAAAAACGTAGGATTCGAACCTCAGAGTATTGGATCCAAAGTAGAACGCCCTAACCACTGGGCCGTCACGGAACAGAGGAGGATACAAATGTATTCTACAATTTGACCAGAGCTGATATTAAGAAAGGTGTGCTTATCTTCTTTAAACTAGATGAGCGGAGGCGATTATTAATAAGGGGGTTTCATGGGGAGCACCCACCGAAGGAGGACTCATCCAAAATGGGGGGGGGGGCATTTGTGAAAATTTCTTTCGAATCTCTGGGATACTTGAGTAAAAACAGCCAAAATCTCAAAAACATGACAAATTTCAGGCGTTTTTTACATTAAAATAGCAAATTTTGTTAAAAATAATATTTGGCGAAAGCTTTTGCAAATTTAGAGTAAAATAATAAAATTTGGCAATGTTTTATGTTAGGGTCGCGGAATGGGGAGCCAAAAGTAAAGCCAGCAGCAGTACATTTATAATAGTAGGAGTGTTATAATATTATATCAACTATATCAATTAAATCAATATATCAATGATATTATATCAAGAGTGCATAATTGCACTAATATAAGAAGAAGAAGAGTAAGCCACTAGAGGGCTTGTCTTCTTGGCATTGCGCAACGGTGCTCCGACCACAATACGCGAATGTTCCCCGGGGGTCGACAAGCATACCCCTCCCCCATTTTGCGGGGGGAGGGTAGCCTGAAGAGGTCCCCGTTTGGTGGGGCGGGGTAGGCAGAAGGGGATCCCCGCTGGGGGTTGAATCTGAGCGCCTGTGGCGACCCCCCTCCAAACGGGGACCCTTGTGCTACCTCTCCCCAGCGCCAAAAGGGGAACCAATTTTGGAAATTAACATAAACTACCGTAATCCTCTGCTCTAAACCCCCCCCCACCAAACGGGGAAGGCGTCTCTGCAATCTGATTGGTTGTTGGCTACCCCCCCCCCCAACAAACGAGGCCCTCTTTTCACCTACCCCCCCACCAAACATTCGCGTATTGTGGGCGGAGTATCGTTACGCAATGCCAAGAAGAGAAGCCCTCTAGCGGTTTATATACTCTTCTTACATATATAGTGCAATTACGCTCTCTTGATTATATGTACATATTACAACCTCTGCTATTAATTAGTGCGAAAACTATGCTCTGCCCAACCATCCAAAATGACCCCTACTCAGTGTGATATCAAAAAAATGCCATCGACACTTGCACGATAGTCCAACCACTCATTTGCTCCAAAAAGTATCTGTGTATTATTGTGAGCTTAGCTACAGCGTGCAAGCAGGGCGGGTCCGAAGAAATGGCTACAAGAAACTAGGATCTCACACCTAAATTCCAAAACATTTCCTCCAGCTTCGATAGAATTGCAAAATTTCTACTGCCAAATTAAAATTTTCAAAAAATAAAACAGAATTTAGATTTTTCCAAAAACTTTATTCTTTTGCGCAAATTTTTGAAAGAACCGACATTTTTATTGCTACTGATATCCAACTAGCGACTGCGAGAGTGTGTTGCCCACCTGCATTTTCCGTTTAAGCCCGAACTTTATTTCCTGAAGCTTTGTTAGACATTAGTTTCTAAAATAGGTTCCTCTGCAAGTCGCTTTGTTTCATTTGAATACAATAATGACCGCCAGGATCCAGCAATTTTTCCTTTTTAGACCCATTTTGCTGCATCAACTTTTGCCTTCTCCCGAAATTGGAGACAAAAGATGCAGTTTTAATAGAGTAGCGACAGGGTGAACAAATATTTCGAAACCGATCCCAAAAAAGCGCTAGATTTCGCATGAATATTGTCCTCCCTGAAAATGGCTCCGCTAATGCATACGTATATATATGTGTACCAGTTTTCGGACATGCTCCACCGTGGAGGGGGCATGGGCAGCGGGATTGGCCCGCGAGGCGTCGCTCCCGTGACCGCGTATGGTGACCGACTCCGGTGTGTAGGGCGGCGGAATGACCACTGACTTCAGCACCACAATCCGATCCTCCTCCCACACCACATCATCCAATCTACAACAACAACAACAACAACAACAGAATAAAATAATCAGAATTAATTAAATCAAATAATAACTAAAATAATTAGGATTAAAATAATGAATATCCGGATAATATTATGCCATCTGACAGACAACAATTATACATAAGCCCGGATATCCGTTTGCACAGCTTAGACATCAAGACAAATTAATGGAAAATCAAATCCAAACTTTTGACAAACATGTGGAAAAAATTCAGCAGCAGCAGTCGCAGTAGCAAATGTCCAAAAGTGAAGAAAAGTGCGTAGGAAATCCCTACGCCGCTCGATGCAGCGGTAATACTGCAACCAGCATTAGACAAATTTTCTTTTTTCTTTGAAATTACTTTATTTGGGGGAGGGACGGCGCCTGTCCCCACCCCCGATTTCGGATTCCAACATCACTCCGTGCTCCCCTGTGGCTCAAATTTTAAGGATATTTGGTCAAAAATTTTCCGGTTTCGACAACCCTATTTGATTGCTGCCAAAACATTCCCGCAATTAAATATCAGTGCGGGTGCGACAGTCTTTTCAAAATCAAAATATTAAGAGAAATGCAATGCCAAGACATGAGGTGTGGCGGGGGTCACCCCTAGAGAAGCAAGATTTTGAATGGGGCGGAAACATCCACGTAATATGTATTATAAGTACATGTAAATATATTAATATTCATAATATGTGTATACACCTTTACGCAGAATACTAAGAAACCAACTTAGAGACAAAGAAATTTTGTTATATAAATTCCTACACGCATTAAAATCATTCAGAAAATATATTACATAAACCCTACGGTACAGTACATACATATACACAATCGTGACGCAGTAGAAACTATTACACACCGTCCGTCGTACAACGAATTATTACTACAACATTACAAAGAATCTGTGCTGACAATTAACTGGGGGCCCACAGTAATAATGACTATCCACGCACCAGGTAAAGTATTACGTTTATATACTGGTCTTAAAATTTTTTAAACTTTGATTTTTTTCTGTGAAAAAAGCGCATCTGGTAAACGAACGACTGAAGATAGTCAGAAAGCCTCTAAAATCAAAAATCACTACTACTAGAGCGGAAATGTCTTATATACGTAAGTCAGTTACAAAAAAGGTTTCCAAACATTCAGAATTCCAAAAAACTGAAAAAAAAACACAAAAACTTACCGGCCAAAAAGCGCTTAACATATACAATACGTACGTTTTGGTAACAGCGAGAAATAGCTTTTGAGCATCTTTGGGCACACTGACTGTGCTGATACTTCTTCGCTTGCGGGCTAATTCTTCCGCAGCACGTTTCTTAAGCTAAAAACAACAAAAATGCTGAAATCATTTTGATAGAACTGCTTAGATCATTGTGTTTGAACAGAACACGATCAGAATCACCTTTCGACGTAAAACAAGGGATGCACGGGGCCTTTCGTAAAGTCTTGGCAGGTCGTTGTCCCAAAGTTTTCGAATATTGAAAGACAAAATTACGTATGTATATAAATTGCTGAAAACCATTGGGACTGACTCTAATGGAGGCCCCGGCACCAGTGAGTCTCTAGCTTAAAGCTACAATTGCTGCAGAAAATCCTCAAGGCGCTTTGTCTAAAAACATTCTTGGCTCATCAAAATAAAAAGAACGAAGGATTTGAAGAAAGACTTCATTAAAAAACAAAAAGAAACTGTTTCAACATCTGCAAGAAGACTCCGGCCCCAGACTGGCAAAGGTATAGAAATTTTCCTCCCCAAAAGTCCCTTCCTCCCGTCACAAAATCCTGTGTTTTCTGGGTCGGGGGGTCTAACCTCCCAGGTGGAGATGTTAGGGATGGTAGGTCATAGGTTATGTTTAGGCCAACATGTATGGGAGAGCGCCAGGGGGAATGTCTTGAAAGTTTGCTAATTTTTACGTTTTCTTAGGTAGAACCTGCCAGAAACTCTATGAAAATAACTAATTTTAGGTAATTTTTAGAGATGCACCTGGGCCGCCACTCGGGGCCTTAAAGGCAGAAAGTAGCTCAATTTCTAGAAATTGTAACAGGGCACGAAAATCAGGTATATACAAACACTATATTAATTATTAATGTAGTTTTCGTTCAATATAGTGATTATATATCTCATTGGTTTTCTTCATTTTTAGCCAGCGTCAAAAGTTGCAAAATTATAGCAAAAAGACGGTTAAAGCTTCTGTAAATTTAGCTGAGTTCATGCCGGGGCCAGACCCCGGTGCATCCCTAGTAATTTTATACGGTAGAATACGTAGTCAAAAATTCGTTAAAAATCTGGCGATGTCGGAAAACCTTAGTGAAAATGGTAATTTTTGGGTTATGAGGGAGATACAAGACAATAGATGAGTTGTCACCACAGCCCCACAGACCCGAAAAAAATTGGGCCTCGGGAAGACAGGATTACACCACCATCACCCCTCCCCTTTAAAAATTAAACCAGGGATTTTCCCGGGGACACTTTCCATTGCCTTATGAGAAACTGACAAACCTTATCAAAGCTGATCTCCTGGAGCGGGGGCGGATCCCCGGAGCCTTCGCGGAGGACGTCCACCTGACCCACCAGATCCATGTTGACCAGCTGGATTCGGGACCGCGCCGTGTTCGTTGACTCTCCGCTTTCTGACACACAATGCAAGTGCTCAGGTCAAGGAAAATATGTTGCAACAAATATGTTTACTTGTTCATTATTACATAATATTATACTCCCCTCCCTGCCCACTTCCACCTCCTCCCTACGGAACGAAGACCCCTCCCACTTTCGAAACCAAAAAATGTCCGAATACGTACGTATTAAAACAGATATATCTGGGCTTATTATAGGGATTTTTTCTTGGGGAGGGACCAAAAGTCCGAGGAGCAAGGAATTTGGGGGGGGGAGGCGAATTTTTCGATAAAATGCTAAAAATAGCGCCATTTTTTCTGGCATATACTGTACGCTGTAGAAGAGTTTATGTGTGTGTTGGCCGTGTTTATATATCCTTTAAATTCCGGGCGAAAACGTAAAGAAAAAATTTTCATTGACATGCGGCGTCACGTGGTGCAGCAAGTTTGGCTGGATGGCTCTATGACACAAGTTGTTCCGTTCGCTTAGGACTTTCATTTGACACGAATTTGACCACTTCCGAAAAAGTTCATTTTTGACCTAAAATCGATTAGTCCCCAACCACCACCCCACCACATAACATAGCACTTTACAGAAACGTTGAATACGCTGTTTTATGACAAAAGTTGCTCAGTTCACTTAGGGCTTTCATTTGATATCAAACTTGACCACATGAAAAATTTCATTTTTGACCTAAAATCGCCCAAGTCTCCATTCCACTCGACCATAGCACTCTACAGCCACTTTGGGTATGCAGTTCTATGACAAAAGTTGCCCAGCTCACTTAGGGCTTTCATTTGATACCAAATTTTACCAGTTTTGAAAAATCAAAATCTTTTTGACGACCTGATTCCCTACCCGACCGGACCCTCCAAAGTGGAACGGCAAAGTGGAACCTGTCCAGGCAGATGAGTTGGTCAGACGGAAAAGCGGACACCGGTAATGAGCTGGGTCCACCAGAAAAGTAGACAGTAGACAAAGTTTTGAGAGGCTAAGTAAAGCCCACTATGAACCTCCAGGAAGCGGTTGCCGACTTGACCCTCCAAAGGCAAAGCGGAACCAGTAAAGCAAAATGGGCAGGTCGGACGGCAACAGACTGAGGGAATCAATTATCCGTGCCAGAAAACCTTTACATGAAAGATTTGAGCTTTCTAAGTTGAATAGATAGCGGGAAATTTCCATTTTCCATTTTTCGAGTTTTTCGCTTTTTTGACCAGCCACTGTGGTCGCTAGGGAAGTGATAGAGAAACAAACCTGTACCGTTAGTTAGTTAGTTCAATATACGTATTTAATTTTTGAATACAAAAAGAAATCTGCTCCAGCTTGAAACGTTTGATCTGAGCGACGATCACAAAAATGGTCACTTTTCGCTCTGAGCCGACTTTGCGGCGCCACTGCGGCGCTGTGGCGCAGCTGCGGTGCAAAAACAGTTGCGATTCTTAAATTCTTCAGAGGGTACTGCTAGACCCTATAGCACACTTTAGGTTGGCCCACCGCTGCAGTTCACGTGAAAGCGGCTAACATTATGTATATATATATATATATATATATATATATATGCAATACAACCATCAAATAGGAGAAACCGGAAAAAATAAAAAACATCACTTTCATAAACCCGTCCGGGGCGCAACTTTTTAACGGCAAGTGATACGGGGCTGAAACTTACTAAACTCGATGTGCTCTACAATACAATTTGCGCATGAAATCTGCGCAGGAAATTGCTCGGCTTATTTTACAGTGTCTCCAGCTACTTTTCACACATATTAGGGGTCGCACATATAATTTGATACACCAAATTATACGTTCAATTTCAGGAAACAGGGAGGGGGGAACATGTTCCCTCGCCTAAGAGCCTAATATATATCAAGAGTACATCATAGATAAGAGTATGACAGCTGGCAGCTTCTCTGTTATCAGCTGCAGGTACATGCTCTGCACGCTAACGGCTGACCCCATACACAAACGTGTACCTAGTGACCCCCCCCACAAATCAGTACCGAGTACAGGTTTCTGTACGTTCACTCGCCGTATCTTTATGAGTTAAAGCTCGAAAACACAACGCCTGCGAGCGTCTAATTTGTTTCTGCTTCGAGCTTTAGAACGCTAAGATAGCGGCCAAATTCGTTTGAAGTGAGCATACACGTTTGTGGGGGGGATCAGCCGTTAGCGTACAGAGCATGTACCTGCAGCTGATAACAGAGAGCTTGCGAGCTGTCACACTCTTATCTATTATGTACTCTTGTATATATGAAATACAAATGTAACACTCTGATAGTATTACTCCCAATCAAAAACCGGACACAAAGGGGCAGCAATCCAAAAAAGGATACTTAGCACGAGCATCTTCGATATCTCATCGAAGGCGACCACCTCGCCCTCCACCTCCTCCCCGTGACAGGTCTGACAACGGACCGCGGACCCGATCGCAAAATACTCTCCCTCCCCAGGCGTCGTTGCAGCGGTGGTGCTCGTAGGCGATGCCATTATTCGCATTAAGAACAAGTAAGTAAGTAACTGTATTAGGGCAATTCCGCTCTAAAATTATATAGCACTTCTTCAGGATTCAGATACTGTCAGCCGGACAGAGATTGAGAACACAAAACACAGCACACTCTCTTCCGGTTTGACTCAAAGAAGCTAGTCAGAGGCCTGTTGAAGACCCAGAGAGCCGCACGCAGGAATGAAGTAATGGTGCAGCAAAGCGGTAGACACAAGGTCAGGAAAAATGTCAGGACGGACTAAGTCGCGAGTGTAAAAGGTTGGATGCTGATGTTAAATGAAATCTAAAAATACATATGAAGAGAGTAAAAATTTACAGTAAACTTTTGGTACATTTCGGTCCCGGTGGGTAACGCCGGGGTGTGACCACCCCCACCGGGGGCCGGGGCTTTTACTGGACCGATATCGCGGGATGGATGAGATAGCGCAATCTGAAAATCTGTAAGGGGGGGGTCGCAGTAATTTGTCGGTCTGTTGGGGGAGGAGGGTTCAACGAACACATATATGTTTTGGCGGGAAATTGAAACTTTAGGAAGGTGGTCCACCCCCTAAATGTAAGGGCGGAAATTTCAAAAATGCCCACAAATGTAAATCTTCCCGTATTTTCGTTTCTGCGCCTTACACACACACAATTCGAAAGCGTTGACATTGACGTTGACGTTTGACGAAAGCGTCAAAAATGACAATTTTTCAGTAAAATTAAGCTTTTTGACTTGTCGGAAATATAAAAACCGTGAACCGTATGATGTAAGCAGTGGGCAATGCCCCTTACTCCGCAGCTGAGCCAGGGTCCTCCGTTCAAATTTACTGAGACCCTTTTCAAGGTCCCTCTTAGCGATAGAGTTAAGGTTGGAGCCAGGACTGTTATTAGTCGGTGCTTTCCAGATCTGGACAGTGCTTCTTTCAATGACGGCTTTAGCCGTATTGTAGTCAATTTGGGCGTCTCCCTGGGCCAGGGCACTATATACCGTTTTTTGCCAATGTATCCGCAGATTCATTTCCTGCCAGGCCGCTATGGCCCGGTATCCATTGAAAGTGAAAATGGAGATAAAAAAGAGAGAAACTAAAGGTTAGACTAAAGCTAACCCCCAGTGACAACAGTTACATAGTGTATACTGAAATCATATCCGTTGAAAAAGGTATAATTATGAACCAACACAAAAAGACAAAAATTAAACTCAGATTTTGTTCTGTCTATATGAAAATATTATGTATGCATTACACAAATTACATAAATGTGCTACAATTCAATTCACAGATACAAATATGTGCCATGGAATTAAAGTATATACATATCCTAAAAAGATGAGTGCTCAAAGTCCCATGCGTCTCACCGCCCAGCCTCACCAGGTGCGCACCTGGCATGGGGAAACTGGGCGGATATGTACTGTTCCATGTGTGACGTGAATGTGAGTACACAGAAAATTTTAGTCACTTACCTAAGATTCTTAAGTGGTTCACAGCTGAGGAGCCGCCAGATGGCTGCACCAGTTTCGTCTCTCTGGAGTTGAGGGCCAGCGGCCAGCCGTCTGATAGCTGCCTGGGAGTTCGAGTATAGATGGATAATGTGGAAGGCAGCAGCAGTTTGATCCCAATTTTCAGAGATCCATTCCAAGGCACGGCGGATAGCCCTCATTTCTGCAGTATAGGTGCTGCAGAACTTTCCAACTGGGGCAAAAAGCTCCACAGCCTCTCCAGAAGACCGATTTATAAGAATTCCAGATCCGCCGTCAGTTGTGCCATTACGGGCAGAGCCATCTGTCCAGATGGCGATGTCAGCTTTTGGGAGTCTCTCAATAGTTCGTTCAGCAGCCCGGAGTTTGGCATCTGGGGATCTTCTTTTCGGATGTAGGAATCAAGCTCAGCTCTGAAGGTGGCATTGGAATAGTTCTCCCAGGGCGGAATCAACTGATTGGGAAATGGCTCAAGCGGGCAGCCGGCAAGACCAGCAGATGCAACTGGCGTTTCTGCCGCGACCCTCTGCGGATTTCAAGCGCTGTCTGACTCTGTTAGCGGCAAGGGCATTTGTAGGGTTTCTGTCTCCGGTTCTGAGTGATCTCTCGTAGGCCAGGGCCGCAAGCTGGTTTCGGCGCAGGTGCAGTGGGACACTTTCAGCTTCAGCCATGAGACACTGCGTTGGGGTAGTTTTGGTGCAGCCAGTAAAGGCACGGGCAGCAGCGTTCTCTACCATCAAGAGAGCCTGGCGATGTTGCTAGTAGCAGCACAAGCACCCCACCACAGTACTGCATGACTGATCTGATGAATCCAAGGGATAGGAGCCGGACACTTTCTTTATGGCATCCCCAGAGAGTGAACGTAGTCTCTTGGCAGTCCATCGATATGAGCACGGAAGTCGAGTGTGCGATCGAAAGTAACCCCAAGAAAGACAGGGTTTGGGTTATAGGACAGAGGTAAATGGTAAACGGTAAATATGTGGAAACAAATGAATGAGCATTGGAAAAAGTTCCGACCATATGGTAAAATTTGTCCAAAATTTTGGTGTAACGTTACACAGTCGCCAAAATTTTTTTGCTATTTTCCAGAAAAAAGTGTGTAATTACACGCGTTTTTGAGCAAAAAAACACAGGTTCCGACCCCTCCCTTTTTATCCGATTTACCCCCCTGAAGTTTTGGAGAGAACACAAAAACTGAGCTATTTTCAATACATAAAACTAAAAAATAGGAAAATTTTCAGGTTCGACCCCTCCCTTTTCAAAATCCTGGGTGCGCCCCTGTTCACATCAGCCACAACAATAACGGCCTTGCCAGACGGTAGATAGGTTGGGTCGAACGAATGGGATCTCTGTCGGGGCCCCCGCGTATTGGGGGAACATAAAGGTTCACCAAACGCAGTTTCTTCGTACCACTGAATACCATAGCACCCTGATATTCAGTATTGGCATCGTTTGGGGCAACCTTCGGTCTGTCATCAATCAAGGATGTATATACTGCAGGCCATCCCTGAGGAGGATAAGTAGCCCGCCACCAATGGAGACCCCGTGTCCGGCCCGAGCCGTTGTCCGTTCCCTGATATGACAGCTGTACCCAGGGATGGCGAATCTGGACGATTTGGGTAGATTAGCCTCCTGAATGAGCGCCACATCAACAGACTTAGCTGAGAGGAATCGGCAGAGTTCTTGTTTTTTTCTGCTTAACTCCATTTGCATTCCACTGTAGAATGACTAGCCGGTTTGTCTTCCGCAAAATGCTGGCATTTTTCCTTCTCCTCCGCTTACGATGCGGGATAGGAATAGGAGGGGCTGGGTCCAGCGTCGTAGAGTCACCAGGGGTAGGATTAGGTGAGCGGCGAGCAGCCTCGCAGTTCGGGCATACCCAGGGTATAC
The DNA here is from genome assembly GCA_030248195.1 of Trissonchulus latispiculum. NCBI lineage: Eukaryota > Metazoa > Nematoda > Enoplea > Enoplida > Ironidae > Trissonchulus > Trissonchulus latispiculum. The sequence continues at coordinate 50,753 of JASAND010030909.1, forward strand.
CACTATGGTCTAGTCTCTTCATTTCGGCAGCAGTAAGGTTAGAACACAGACGGTGTACCCACTGCAGACAGCCATAGCACCATATGGAATAATCCTTAGTGCCCAGACAGCGCAAGGGTAGCGAATTTGGCAAGGTTGGGATGGTCCAGGGTTACGCTCAATGTCTCCGGCCAAGAGGGAAAGCTGAGTCCAGTAGGCCGGATTTCCGGTCTCAGCAAAGAAAAACCCGACTGACGGTCCACAAGGTAGTATTACGGGTACTGAGCTGGCGGCCGGTACAGGCAGGAGGGTCTCAATCCAGTTCCAGAGAGACCCGTAGTTGATAGCCATTTCGCACTCCAGATGGGGCAGGAATGATTTCCATATCCACTGGCACCGCTCCACCACGGTGAGGCGACCATCTTTGGAGCAAAAGTGCCTTCTGTCGCTGAGATCTTTGCTGAGTGTACAGATTTGTGAGGCAATGCGAAGGTGCTGGGTGAAAGGATCATCCCGCAAAGAGCGAATGGGTGACTGTGAATCCGTACAAAGATGAATTGTGCTGCCGCCTGAGAGATTTTGTTTTGTCCAAAGCAGTCCCCGGTGGATGGCCACCATTTCTGCTCTAAAGCTAGAGCAGAACAGTCCAGCAGGTTGACGAATGGTTGCCAGGGTGCTTCCTTTGCTGTCTGTTATGACAGCACCGCTACCTCCATTTCTGAAAGAATCATAGACTGAACCAACTGTCCAGATGGTGATTTCGCAACCTCACCCCATCCATCCATATTACTTTTCCATGCACCGGGGGAGCATTTTTATTTCTTGTCCTTTTGCCACTTTAAAGGATCCCTGCAGTGTGCTAACCCCACCCTCAAAATTTTGAAAATTTTGCCTCAAAACTAGTAAAAACTCGAAAGTTTTTTGGAAAAATTCTAAATTTTTCCGAATAAATGAGCAAAAATGAAGAAATATAGCCATGGGGGAACCCACATTTTCGGATTTTGGCTGGAACTTTTTTATTATAAGGGCTAGATGAGAACTTTATATACCATCGTACTTGGCGTACTTAGATCTTTCTTTTAAGCCCATTTGCACTTCTCCAGGTTGTACCGTTAGGCCGGTATAATGCAAAAAGTGGCGGGGGGGAAAACCCAATGGGGGGAAACCCAAATGGGGGGGGGGAACCCACCCCTCACAGGTCTCAAAAATTGTCGTAGCGCTATTCTGACACTTCTGGTGTAAAATTCAACTCTTTTAGCTAGTATAAATCAAAAAACCCGATCCAGGTGCCTTTTTTTAAGATTACATGTGCCGTTGAAAATGCTGCGTCAAACGGACAGATTTCATAAAGTTTAACACATAAACATACGGCAATTTTTGAAAAATGCTAAAACGATGTAATTTGATAAGACTTATTATTCTATCGTGTAGAGAATGGTTTTTAAGTTCAATTGCTGTTAAAATCCACAATTGGACCTGTCCTGGGTCCTATACGTAATACCGAAATGGCACTTTCAGGGTATTTGGCCCCTAGCCAGTAGCGTAGCCAGAAAAAAATTTCCGGGGGGGGGCACATCCAAAAATTATTAAACATTTACCCAGGTTGTTCAAATTTGTTATTCGCTTGTTTCAGGCAATTTTTCGGATAACATAACCTAAGGTTATGCCAACTGAACCTTTTAAATTTTCGGAGATACAATGCGTACATACATGTATACGTATATATAAATATAGCAGCTAGCTACGCGGGGGGTCTGGGGGGCAGATCCCGCCAGAAGCTGGAGAATTTTTGTGAATTGTAATAAAAGTCATAATGAAAACATTTAAAATGATTATATATATATATATATAATCATTCAAATCGCATAAATAAGGATAGTGCTATTTCAGATTCCTGTAAAAGTTCGCTTACTGAAACGATGTCTTTCTGTTTTCTCATTTTTAGAAAACAATTTCTACAAACTTGTTAGATTATAAGTGCAAAAGGTTCGATCATTAGATAAAATAGGCGGGGGTCTGGGGGCGGCAGCCCCCAGTTAAAAGCCAGACCTTTTTAGAATATGGCATAATTGAAACCTATTTCTTAGAGCACAGTCTGCGAAAATTTAACCGCGTAATTTGATGTGCAAATTAGATTTTTCTGAGTCGATTAATAAAATTTGCGCCTACGGTGCGAAAATTTTGTAAAATCTTTCCCGGCATGGAAAATTTCCTGGGGGGCAAATGAGTTTCGGGAGGGATTCCCCCCCCCCTGCCTGCGCCCCTGCCCCTAGCTAGCCAGGGAAGCAAAATTATCCAAATCGACACCATAGGATGATGCAGCGTCCTCGATAGTACCGTGCTATAGTGTCGAATTGTTTCCCTGTTTGGTGTTAAAAAAATTGGGTGGGTTTTTCCCCCCAAAGTGGGTTTTTCCCCGCCACATTTGGCAATGTGCCAGACTAACGGTGCATCGGATTGATCTAATTTTTGCTGTGTGCAAAGAGGAAGACTTGCCATCATTGCAGATATTTGCAAAACTTTTCTAGTCCAACCCAGTGAAAAGTTACATCGGTCCAAACTTTTGCAAAATTTTGGCATGGTTGGACCAAAAAGTAGGCGTCATTTTCAGTGTCATAAATTGAGCAGGAGTGAACCAAATGACTTGATCTTTGTACACATAGGTAAGAAAGAGTAGCGCTTTCTGCTGCTATGTTTGCTCATAGCTCCAACCCTAGGTCCAGGAGGCGGGTGGGTTTTTCCCCCCAAAAGGGGGTGGGTTTTTCTCCCCATGGCTATATTGTTGATTTTTAGTTGGAAATAACGTTCTTTAACAAAGTTACGAATTTTTTATAAATTTTTGACCAAAAAAATTTTTTACCCGCCAACTTCGATTTTTCCGGACCCCACCCCACCTTAATTTCGGCTACCCCCTCCCCCAACTTTTTCTCAAGGTATACCTATGCCTAACACACCTATGGTCAGAATCGCGCTACGACAATTTTTATGACCAGTGAGGGGTGGGTTTATTTACCCCCCATTCGGGGTTTTTGTTTTCCCCCGCTACTTTTTGCATTACACAATCTGGTACCAGAAGTCATAGTCTAAGAATTAATTTACCTAGGCAGGAGAGTATCTACTAATTCTTTAAATAACTTATTTCATATCAGAATAGTCGCAATGTGGAATTCACTCCCTGAGCCTGAGCATGTAGTTACAGCTCAAAGCTTTAACACTTTTTGTAATGCTTTGGCTTCCGTTTATTTATCAGGTTTTGTTAGGGTGCGAGGGGTCAGCTGATCACGTAATCCTCCCTCGTCCTACTCCATATATATTTAGTTGACGACATACGTATATATACGTTTGACTTGTTTGTTTATTTTGGTTGTCTTTTTGATTTGTTTAGTTACTATATACTAACAACAATTTAAATCATCTAACCGAATTTGTCTTGTAATTGTTATACCTATGATAGTATGTTGCCCTATATATCGAGTAAACACCTTTGTCCTGTCCTGTCATTATATATACCGGCACAACGGTACAACAACCATAGGTGTGGCTGGGCAAAAAATCTGGGGGGGGGGGTTCCGACGGAGGGTGGGGGACCCCCTAAATTTTCGATTTTATGCCATTTTTGACCACTTTTGGGCCAAAAATCTGGGAGGGTAGCAAAAATCCGAAAATCGGGGGGGGGCGAAAATTTGTCATTTGGGGGGTCCCCCCATAACCATAGGTGTGGCTGGCGAAAAAAGTGGGGGTGGGGGTTCAGAAAAAAGTAGGGAGGGGGGTTTGGCGAAAAAGGGGCTGGGGTGGGGGGTCGCGAAAAGTCGATTTGGGGGGAGGGGTAAGAAAAATTTTCGAGGAGGGGGGTCGGCGAAAAACCGGTTTTTCGTTAAGAAATTGAAAAATTTTCTCAATTTACAGCTATCTTAAACGATTTTTAGCTAAATTCAGCGAATTCTAGCGATTTTTCGCTAATTTTTGGAATTTTTTAGAAAAATTTCGAATTTTTAGCTAAAAATTTTCAAAAAATTTTCAAAAATTTAGGTTGGGGTTAGAAAATTTTTAGGGGGGAGGGGTCTGAAAAAATCGATTTGGGGGGAGGGGTAGGAAAAAATTTTTAGGGGGGGGGTCGGCCTCGGCGACCCCTCCATTTGGGGAGAGGGGTCCCCCCCCACCCCCCCTCACCCCTAACACACCTATGGGTACAACCTACAAAACTGCAAATGTGCTTAAAACAAAGTTCTAAGTACGCCAAGTACGATGGTATAGAGCAGTGGCGGATCCAGGGGGGGCCCCCCCTTTCCGATTTGGGCCCCCTCCTTTGACATTCCGGGCCCCCCCTAGAAAATTTTTTCCGCTGTTTATAATGCATATTTCGAGTGAAAATTAAGCATAATTTTAATGAATTCCACAAATTTTTAAAAAATTTCGCCTGCGGCGCACTTATATTATATATACTTCCGTGCTGCTTTATTACGTACTTAGTACTGTGACAGAACTTCTGTCTCCTAAAGTGTCTTCTATTTTGTTTCCTTTCCTGTTTTGTAAGTATAAAATTAATTGTACTCAACGTTTTCAGTTTATTTCATGACTATATACCGGCTTATATTTATATATATTTACAAGTTTTATTTTGCTTTCATAACGTATACATATATATAAATGGGCAATGCAAGATTGGTAATTGCAGCTTCTAAAAGTGTTCTAGAATAAATCGTGGAAGTGAAAAATTCTGAAAAGCATCCAATTCTTGTTTTGGTTTTCCACTGATCGATTATACAACTCAATAACTCATCTCATCTTAACTAATCTTTTTAAACATTTGAATTGCTGAATTTTCCACGATTTCAAAAAATTCTTCAACTTGTCGGGCCCCCCCCCTTGAAAAATTTTTCTGTTGTTTATATGCATAATTTGAGTGTTTTTAAGAATTTTTTCAAAAATCGGCAAATTTTTGCAAAAAAATCGAAAAAATTTTTCTAAAATTTGAGAAAATTTTTGGAAAATGAAGGCAAAATTTGCTAAAATTTGGAAAAAATTTTGGATTCCCCAAAAAAAGGTCGCCGGATTTTTGGGACGGGCCCCCCCCCTTCAAAAAATCCTGGCGCCGCTACTGTTTGGGCCCCTCCCTTTGGGGTGTCGGGCCCCCCTTGAAAACTTTTTCTGCTGTTTATATGCATAATCTGAGCGATTTTTAAGAAATTTGTTTAAAAATCGGCAAATGTTTTGCTAAAAATCGAAAAATTTTTGCTAAAATTTGAGAATTTTTTTTGAAAATGAAGGTAAAATTTGCCAAAATTTGGCAAAAATTTTGTACCTCCCAAAAAAAGGTCGCCGGAGTTGTTGGCCGGGCCTCCCCTTCAAAAAATCCTGGCGCCGCTACTGCTTTCCATACACAATTTCAATTTTCTTGTAAAAATATTTTGTTTCTGGAAAAAGAAATTTTTACCCCCCCCTCCCAGAAAAATTTGGTTACCCCCCCCCGGAAAAATTTTTCAGCGCCCCCCCCCCTTTCAAAATCCTGGATCCGCCACTGGAGAGAGTTCTCAGCTATCCCTTATAACAAAAAAGATCCAGCCAAAATCCGAAAAAGTGGGTTTTCCCCCATGGCTAAACACCTATGCTGCTATGCCCATGCCCCCCCCAGAAAATTCAAGAATAATTTCCTTAATAGGATAATTTTCTGTATTTTATGGGGGGGGGGTACCGCAACCCCCCCCCCAACCATTTTTCTAATCCCCCAAAAAATTTTGGGGGGGCCCCGCCCCCCATCAATTGCGCACAAATTGGGCATTTTAAGGTAAATTTTGCAAAATTTATCAAAAAAGTCAAAATTATTGGCTTAACTTGTTAATTATCGCGAGAAATACACGTTTAGAACGGTTCAATGCACTTCTAAACTCAATATTGACCTTATTCTGGACTCAGAAACATGTTGGCATTGGCAATCAAGTTTTCGAGTTTAAATAAACTGTTTGTTAAAATTATTTAATGATTTCATGTTTTTCGCCATTAGCAATGGCTGAAAATGCTATTTATGGCGTAAAAATTGAAAAAATTTTGGTGAGGGGTTAGGGGGGTCGTGGAGAGTTTGGGGGGGTCTAAAAAGGCCCCCCTAAAATTCCGGGGGAGCCCCACCCCAACCCAAATCCCCGTTACACCTACGGGGGGAGCTCTACTATATACATGTTTTAAAAATATGATCCATCCCTTCAATAAGGTGAACACGTACTGCAAATTGCACGGACAAAAACTACGTTCTTACCATAGGATAACGTGGGGGGGGGTGCAGACCCCCCCCCCCCCAGACCGACAAAAAATGGGTAGACCCCCTCAGCGACAAGGAAACAAGAAGACCCCTAAAAGGTGTATCGTTCTGCAAATGAGCATAAATAATGCATAAATTCAAAGATTCGTTAATATATAGGCAATTTTGACGGACCCACTGCTCGGCAGGATTGATATTTTGCACACATCTAGCAATACAGCGTTCGAGTCACCGGGTTGGAGGGGGACCGTTACTGGGGTACCCATGGCAACCACCAGACCTTCCTCTTTTTCGGATTCGAAAACAAACTAGTCTTCGCTTAAATATAGTGTCTTCATAGATCTCTGTCTGGTTTCCGCTGGTGTTTGTTGCCATCTTGGGTAATCGGTAAGGCCGTCAGGCCATATTTTCCATGCCGGCCGCATCGACCGAATCAGCTATCACCTGATTACTTCCCCCAGACAGGTTATAAAATTGATGTGCAACTTCAATAATGTACTTTTCTCCTGCTGCTCCATAAGCTTTAAGCTGAAACATGCTTATTCAGCAGTTGGATTCTTCAAGCGGATAATGTAGCGCTTCTACCAGGGCTGGCGGATCAGGAAGAAACCAAGGACAAGCCCGAACGGGAGGCGTCAAGTACCCTTGTACCCACGAAACCAGTACCTAGAAGAGAGAAGGGAAGAGGGAGGTTCAGCTTTTCACTCACCATTGAAAGTAAAGAATTGGTCCCGCCGGGGATCGAACCACGGCCCTTCTGCTCTAGAGTCAGACATGCTAAACCACTACACCACGGGACCATCAGCTGAACTCCCATTGCAGGCTTATCAATCTTTCCTATGCCTGCTTCCCTTACAATAAGGCGGTTACGCCGAAAAAGCCGAAAAACCGAACATATCTCATCTGCAGTCAGTCTCCACCTAACCAGATCGGCTAGGCCAAAAAAGCCTGCAGGTTTATTGTCGCCAACTTTTTAACATTGAGAATGCAGCACGGATTGGTATTCTTTCGTGTAAACTTTTTATCAAGCCTAATGAAAGTTCAAGATTTGCAGGTACTCTTCTGCTATTCGAAATCAATTTTCTATTTTCTTGCCCAAAAACAATATTTCGTTTTTTCTTCAAGCTTAGCATATCTAAGCACTCATAGAGGCCCTTATAAAATTTTCTCTCTGCAGTGGTACAAAACGAACAAGAAGGTGAGAGACGAAGGCCACGGATAGAAAACATGACCCCCAAACCAGAACAGAGGTACAACTATTATTAGCTGCTCGTAGCTTTTAGTAACCGCAGTCAATAAGGTCAAGCTCAGTTGTTTTCTCAAACTGAGATTGACCCCCGCAGATTAATAACGATGAAATAATTAATGTTGAAACTCTAAATACCTGCTTGGATGGCAATAGCTACAGAAGACAGGAGGGGGTAGTCAGGCCTCAAATCGAAAATATTTTTGAAGGAACTGAAGTTAAAAATTTTTGATTTTGCTATCTCAAAAGTAAATGTTTAAAAAACGAAAAGTCTGTATGTAAATTATATGATTTTTTTGTTGTTGTTGTTGTTGTAACGTTTCGTTTCTGACACAGTTATCTTAGCGGATCTTTGAAATTAGTATTTAGTATCAATGGTAGTTGTTTGCCTGAGTATAAAATATAAATAGCCGATATGAAGATTTTCAAATTCAATAAATAAGGCATCTGGATTCAATAAATATGTAGGTCAAAAATAGTTTCAGCTTTCGGTCCTAGCGATGCTATTTTTGAGAAGTGAGGTTATTGCTACTTATTTCAGCCAGGTTTTCACATTGTACCCAGTTTTATAAGCTGAATGAAATGTCGCCTATTCACAGGGATTACAAACAACAGTTTTCTAGATTTTTTCAACATTTTAGAATTACACTTAAAAATAAAATTTGAAGTTGCATTCCTGTTCCCCGACTGAATGCTATAACTTTAAAAAGAACAATCACCACAGCAGCACAGACCAGTGTAAAATGCATAGCTGACACTGACAGGCTTTAAAAGGTGCAACCAATCTTCCAGGCTGCTAATTATGATCTGCTCCCAAATGTTGCTGAACTGATTTGCATAAATACAGACATTCTTGAAAATTGAATTTCGGAATTAATAGTTTTACGGGGGGGCAATGAAATCATCAGCAAAACTAGAAATTCGAGTGATGGGGGGTGGAAGAAAAATTAAAGCGGTTGCAAATAACCAGCAGAACTTGGAAGCTGGGAATATGAAATATTAAAATGAACAAACAGTAAATTCCTTTGGGTTGAAAAACAAGTATATCCGAAAAGTGCAAGCGGGCCCCCTTCGGTTAAAAAACAAGCACAGCAGCATACGAGGCCAATGCTGAAGATAGGCTTAATATGACTAGAGAAGGGTTTCCTTAGTGTAAAGCATAGCTATTTTCCGTGTAAGTAGTTCTGCCTCCAGGCAGAACAAAAAGGGCAGACCCTGTTGTCCAGAAAGGAAAAAAGGGTAGACCCCTCAGCAATTTTCACTGAAAATTGGTAATTTTTTAGCAAATTTTAGCGATTTTTTCAAAAAATTTCTTAAAAATCGCTAAAAATTGCCATTTTTTGCTAATTTTTGGTCAAAACCCTTAAAAATTCGGAATGTTCCTAATTTCGGGGCAGACCCCCGCAAAAATTTTGGATTTTTTCAGGGGTAGACCCCTCGCCGAGGTCAGGGCAGACCCCCCCCAGAATCGGACCCCGTGTTACTGTATGGTTCTTACGAGTACAGTTTTTCCGGCTACGCCTCAGCGTAGCCGGCTATTATACATTATTCTGTGTAGTTACGTCTCTCCGCTACACGTTAAGGTGCTGGTTTCCTTTCGGGTATTTTTGACTCATACGGGTTTAATCCATTACGTAAATAGCTAAAACTTGCTAAAATAACCTACTTCCGTGCTCTTTAACATTCTGGGACCAGTCCCAGGTTTTAGGCCAAAAGATAAGAAAGTTTTAGTTTTTGGCCTCAGATTTCCAGTAGGTAGACCAGACACGGGATTGGTTGTCATGGCTGGAAATAGGACACGAAAATGAATATTTTTGCTTTTACAACCTTTGAGCTATCTCCAGTGGTTGAGTCAGTATAAGCAGAAAACTGTTTTTGGGTAAAAATGGCAATTTTCGAGAAAATCAGTTTTTTCAAAATTACTGCCACATGTTAAGGACAAAGTTGGCTTATTTATACTCAATCGATGCAGCGTCCAAATGCCCATTTTATGAATGCCTATTAGCCAGACTTTATTGCTTTCAGCTAGAGATATGGCCGAAAAACCATTTTGGCAAAACTGCGGTTATTTTGTTTAAAACATCGATTTCTCAAAAACTACTCAACAGATTCCGGAGATTTTTGGCAAAATGGAAATTCGTACTATTGCGGAGGGACATGTTTCTTGGTTTTGGCTAAAACGTTCCCAGTTTCAAGAAAATTTAGTGCAAATTTTAAAAAATCTAGTGCTTCCGTGCATTTTGCAAATTTTCTCAACCCTTGAGTGATAGTGAGCAAAACCCCAAAAACGTCCCTCGGCCCATATGTCCTCTGTATGATAGCGCAAAGAGAAATTTTTCTGGTTCCGCAGTTTTGAAAAATCGATGTTCGAAAATGTTTGGTCTATATCTAGCCGTTATGTCAGAAAAGTTTTGCTAATGTTTTACTAATTTTGCTAGTTTCGTAAGCTCATATGAATGTCCTGATTATAAGCTTTAAAACGATGTATAAAGCTCTTCCCAACTCCCAAAATTGCGAAAGTTATAGCGTTTTAAAAAATCACCATAAAAGCACTGCACAAAAGGATACCAGCACCTTAAACACCATACGATCATATGCTGGAGATAGGAGGGGCTTTGGTCAAGATGAAGATCCATAATATAATACATGTAATGTGTACAGCTATTGTTAATATTGTCGCATACGTACATACATCGCTAGGAGTTAAGGCTCCTATTTAGTGGAATATGCAAATTAGGAACCGGTTGAAGTAAAGCTCTCTTCGTTGTCTACCGGAGATGTTCTAAAAAACTTGAACTATTAAAATTTGTTTTTCGATATATTGACGATATTACGGTTATTAATGATGGTGGCATTTTCAGGGAAATTTGGAAGCTTATTTATCAAATGGAAATTGAATTAAATTTAGTAAATATAAGATATTTAGAAGCCGATGTTTTAGATATCAAAATTATGATTAATAATAAAAAATTTATAACCTCGGTTTTTGACAAAATAAAATATTTCCCTTTTAAGGCTATTAGTTTACCAGAAATTGAACTTGTTTGTTGAAAACTGATTGAAAAAAAAATTGAAAACTTGTTACCTAATGTTGTTATCGAGGAAAAAAATTGAAAACTTGTTACCTAACGTTGTTATCGAGACACTTTTTTCAATTTCGCAAAAATTGTGGGCAACGCTAGTGCTACCTAAAAACTTTAATGCTCAACCAAGTCATTCCTAAGCATCAAAAAGCTCACTTTGCTGACCACTTTAAACCCTGCAAGTTATTCAATTATGCGATCAAATCTTTTAGTAAAGTTAACAAAGACGACAAACGACCCAGAACCAGAACGACAAACAAAATACGTAAAACGGATGATACAGATCAAAATGCCATATAAACACCAGCCCTCAGATCCTCAAGAACATATTGAAGGTAACTGCTAAATGAAAACAAGTAGCGCCTGAGAAGAGAACGCGACAAGAGTTATGTGGCTGTTGTCCTGACATGATACACTCCATAGATTCCGTTAACAGCCAGCACTAAACAGCTGTGATACACAACCGTCAGAGCTATGATAACCATAATCTCAGCAAATTGCTAGTCTGCGTAGCCGGCCCCTGACTGTATGCACAGTCACAGCACCATAACTTTCACAAAAACTTTTGCATACAGCATTTGCTTGTTAGCTTACATAAAGTAAATAATTAAATTAAAGTAATTAAAGTAATTAATTTAGGTGGTGGTATCCTTTTGTGTAGTGCTTCTCCGGTGATTTTTTGAAACTCTATGACTTTAGCAATTTTTGGGAGATTTCGTCTTACTGCTTATAATCCGAATATTCGCACCAGTTTACGAAAATGGCAAAATTAGCGAACACTTCGCAAAGGTTTCTCGATAATGGCTAAATATAGACCAAAAATATTTGAACACAGATTTCTTCTAAAATGTAGAATACACAAAAATTTCTCTATGTGTCGGGAGATGAAGGACAGTAGGTCGAGGAACATTTCTGGGTTTGGCGAACAGGCTTTAATGCTCTAGGAAATCCGTTAAGTGTGCGGTAACACGAATTTCGCAACGTAACGTTGCGTTTTCGGAAAGTGGAGACGTTTTTGCTCAGACCAAGAAAAACGTACCTCCGCAATATTGCGAATTGTCATCATCACGAGAATCCATAGGGTAGTTTTTGAAAAAATTATTTTGAACACAAAATAATCGCAGCTTTGCCTGAATTCTTTTGTCAAATCTCTAGCTGGATTATCTACCCAATCTTGGTATAATGAATGAAACATGACGAAACTATTGGTGAAATACGTTTGGCTGGCAGATTACCTTTGCACAAAATTTTGGTGTCTGAGAGTGAATAATCGGTTTGCTACCATCATGGCTTTGGGCATGCGCAAATAATCAAAATTTTATTTAAGCCTTATATACTAAATTTGAATCTATCACGTGAAAGAGCACAAAAGGAGCTAGAACATGATGTGCATGTTTCTTCAGTACTTGGTTTCTATCAAAAGTTACAGATAGTTTTACATACATGATTTCCGTTGACCGTTTGCCAATGTAAAGTAATCGCAGTTTATCAAAAATTAAATCTATTGGGTTTTAAAGGTTGTTAGTGTGTTACTTATTTGTATTATTTAAAAACACTATTCAGCTGCTTGAATGCAATGTAAATTCCCAAAGCCAAAGCAAACAATGAAAAGTTACAAAATCTTTAATTTTATTTTTCTCGTCATTGCTTCAACGAAAGACCTTCAGATCGACGCCCTTAGTTTGATTTTACGGCTTGCGTAGTTCAAAAAAATGTTGGATTATTTGATTTCTGCAAACATACAGGGTAGAGAAAAGCTAGAAAGTTGCTTGAAAAAGCAAAAATATGAAGCTCAATGAGATCTTTCGAATGACTATAGTTATAACTGTATAGCAGCTGTTAAACGTTCAGAAATTGGGAAAAACCACTCTTACCGGAAATCTCGAATTTTTGAAACGGGAATGCGCTAATGCGAATGTTAGAACGCTAAAAGAACTTATTTCGGAAAGTTTCATCAAATTTCATCTTGATTTACGCCGCCAAATAACAATATGTGCCCAAAAGGAATCGCCACCTTAAGGTGGTGGTATCCTTTTCGTGCAGTGCATTTGTGGTGATTTTTTGAAACGCAATAAGTTTCGCAATTTTTGGAGTTGGAAAGAGGTTTATGCATAGTTTTAAAGCTTATTATCTGAACATTCACACGGGCTCACGAAACTGGCAAAATTAGCAAAAAATAGTAGAAATTTTCTGACATGCAGACATCTAACAGGATGAACATAGGCCAAAAATGTTTGAACATCGATTTCTCAAAACCGAAGCATCGGCCAAAAGTTCTTTTTGCCATACTATATGAAGGACCTATGGGCCGAGGCAAGTTTTTTGGATTTGGCTCAGCAGGTCTTAACGGCCGAGAAAATCGTCCAAATGCAACTTTCGCAACTTCGCATTGAGTTTTCTTACCACCCGATACGTTTTAACCCAAACCAAGAAAAACGTCCCTCCGCAGGAGCACGAGTTTCAATTCTGCCAAAAATCTCCGGAATCCGTCGAGTAGTTTTTGAGAAATCGATGTTCGAAACTAAATAATCGCAGTCTTGGCAAAATCGTTTTTCGGCTAAATCTCTATCCTAAAGCAATAAAGTCCGGCAATAGGCATTCATAAAATGGGCATTTGGGCGCTACATCGATTGAGTATAAATAAGCCAACTTTGTCCTTAACATGTGGCACTTATTTTGAAAAAACTGATTTCATCGAATATGTCCATTTTTTGACAAAAACAGTTTTTTGCTTATACTGACTCAACCACTGGAGACAGATCAAAAGTTGTAAAATCAAAAATGCTCATTTTCGTGTCCTCTTTCCAGCCATAACAACCATAGCGTGTGTTTTCTACCTGCTGGGTACCTAATGCCAAAAACCAAAACTTTCTTATCTTTTGGCCTAAAAATACGGGACTAGTCCCAGAATGTTAAGGAGCACGGAAATAGGTAATTTCGTAAGTTTCAGCCATTTACGTAAAAGATTAAAGCTGTAAAAATCAGAAATACCCGAAAGGAAACCAGCACCTTAAGGGGGCGCTTGCATTACCGGGAACGGTTCTCCTGAGTTTATTTTCCAACGAATCTATTTCAAACCTTCAGCATAGGTAGCTGGTGCTAAATGCTAGCAATATGTAGAATTTGAATAATCCAGTGCTTGGCTTGCGACTTAAACAAAAGGGATAAGCTGAAATTTTCAAAACGCTGTCACTCATTAACGGCTGAATGAAATTAGCTCAAATACGGCACAAATGCGTAAATGAACATAACGCAGGGGCAATTTTTTCAGTTTTTCGATTTATGCAGTTTTGAGTATTTTATGAGTATTCGAAAACTTTGAAAGTCAATATCTCACGGAATATACGATTTAAACAAAAACTAAAAAAATTACCCCTGCGTACCCGTCAAATAAATGTGCATGCAAAATTTGAGCGAGTTTGGTCACAACATTTATGAGAAAATCAAATTAAAAAATTTCGCACTAATCGCTTCAGTTTTTCACAAATATTATGCTTTTAATAAGTAGCATAGTGTATTTCATGAAATAATAAACAAATCCAACACAAAAGCAACGTGAAAAGCCCTGCAGAATTCATTTCCGAACGATAAGTTTTTACATTGGCATTCGCTTTGAGAATGGTAAACGTAACTTTGTCATATATTCAACCGCCTGTAACTTTTGATTGCAACCACGTACAGGAGAGATATGCACATCGTTGTAACGGGCTTTATTTGCTCTTTAACCTAGTGCATTCGACGTTGTCGTTTGCAGCTTTAATAAAATTTCGAAATTTTAAGCCATACCGGTAGCTAGCCAAGCACGTGGTCTCCGTTGCCGAAATTTTGTCAAAAGATGCCCCGCCAACCAAAGTAAGTTTAGTTGGGATTTCTTCAAAATTGAGCTGTCGGTCTAAATTTTATATCTATAATCCCAATAATGCAAGCGCCACCTTAAGTCCGGCAAGTAGGGGTTCATAAAATGTGCATTTGGACGCTGTATTGATTGAGTATAAGTGAAACAAAATTGTTCGCAAGGTTTGGCAGTAATTTTGAAAAAACTGATTTCCTCGAAAATGGCCATTTTTGACGCTCAAAATTGTTTTTTCTTACACTGACTTAACCACTGGAGATAGGTCAAAGGTTGTAAAAGCAAAAATGTGTCCTCTTTCCAGCCATAACAACCAATCCGGTGTCTGGTCTACCTAATGAAAACCTAACGCCAAAAACCAAAACTTTCTTATCTTTTGGCCTAAAAATCCGGAACTGGTCCCAGAATGTTAATGAGCACGGAAATAAGTTATTTTGCAAGTTTTAACTATTTACGTAAAGGATCAAAGAAGTATGAGACTCATACTCGAAGAAATGTGATGGGGGTACCCCCCCAAGCATAGGTGTGACGGAGATTTGGGGTGGGGGTGTACAGTAGGGCGGTGATGCCCTACTGTCATATTTTACTATTATTTAAAAAGATTCTCCATTCAAAATTAGCCCGAACTTATGCATCTTGTTTTTATTGAAATCGCCCCGATAGTTCATAAATTGCATTTGAAATGTTATAATTGTCAGTGTTTTTGCAAAGATACATCATGCATATCCATAGCAACACCCAAAATTCTATTTCAAAAGTTTAGCATTTCCAACATAATTCTAACAAAAATAATTTCAACCACACATACATAACATTTTAAGAGGACTGACGTCACGCCGCCTCATTACAACCTCATTGAGCTTCACATTTGTGCTATTTAAAGCAAGTTCCTAGCTTTTCTCTACCGACAGATATGGCCGATTTTCTTGTTTTGGTGTCGAAAACTTGTCATTTTCGCAGAAATCAAATAAACCATCATTTCTTGAACTATGCAAGCCGTAAAATCATACTAAGGGCATCGATCTGAAGGTCTCATAGGGACAAATTATCCGATGAATGATCGTCTTCCAACTGCTATCCTGTAGGCTGCTATCATAAAAAATGTAGTTTTTGCAAAAACACGACCAATTTTTTTCCAAAGACTGTGGAGCATTCAGCATGCAAGCTGGAGGGCTGCTACTGAACAAATGTGTTCTGCACAAATATACCCAGGGTCGATTTTTTAGTTTCCCCGATTGCTGCTTTCTAGCTAAAGTAATCGCTTGACAAATTTGGGAAAGGTAGGCAAAATACAGATTACGCACACATTTCAGCTTATTTCTCTATAACGAAGAGCGATTTCACAATAAATAAAAAATCGTCCCCAGCTATTTCATGGAGGTATCGAATGATATAACCGATGTCTCGCGAAAAAATTTACTTGAGCCTGCAAAAATTCTGGAAAATTATACTTCTTCTAAAATAAGTTAAAAATATTTTAGAAAAGTAACATTAGTTTCATGGCATGCATTAAAAGGAGAAAATATCAATCAAGCTACATTTTGATATAAAAATGGCTTCTTAACTCCAAGTAATGAATGAGTAATAATGGTGCAAACTTTATGTGACCAAAGGGAATCACCCCCTTAAAAAGACTCCTGTAGAAACGCCAGGAATTCTTGTAGTTTTCTACAAAAGTGCTCCTGTGCGGTCAGTCAGCTTCCTGTATTTTCCACAAAAGTAACTTTTGTATTCTCCACCGGCCCTAGCATAGTAAAAATACAAGAATTTCCTGTAGAAAATACTAAAGAAACTTGTAGATTTGTTCTACTTTCTTGACAATCCTAAATCAGATACCAAACCTGTATAGTTTTTACAAGACAAAACCTAATGTTGTAGTTTTTATTACAGGAGTTTTCTGTAGAAAATACTAAAGAAACTTGTAGTTTTGTTCTACTTTCTTGACAATCCTAAATCAGATATAAAACCTGTATAGTTTTTACAAGACAAAACCTATAAATTTTACTGGAGCGACCAATTAATAAAAAGGGGGTAGGTGCGGGGGGGGGCGGCCCAAAATATTTTCGGCAGGGAGCGGCCATTACAAAAAATTCACCCACGGGGTGTTGAAAGACTGAAAATTTGAAAAAATATTGAAAAATTTCAGTCTTCAAAAATTTTGACCACTGTAGCCCTTATATACTCAGTTTGCGTTATCAGCGTATCGAGTACTTTCCTGTAGAGTAAACCTGTAAACCAGTGAAAACTACAGGTTTCATTTGTATTGAATACCAGTCTAGCTTGTAATCCATTCTACCAAAGTATATTCGGTAAATACTACCTAAAAAATTACAAGAGTTAACCTGTATTTTCTACAAAAGCTTTTGTATTTATCATCTACAAAAGTGATTCCTGTAGTTTCTACTGGAACATTTCTAAGAGTGTAGCCTTCACATTATTCTGTAGACACCAAGACGCTTGTGTCCTCAATATATGTTATGATTGTTGAATATGTTCGGAGTCTTACACTGGTTTGCACCAAATGTGATTAGCAAATGATTAGCTAATTTTGTGCTAAGCAATTGCTTGGCAAGTGCTTAATCCAAAACTCCTTTGCACCAAATCTGATTAAGTTAACCAATTGCTCGATCTGTTCCACCACGGAAGAAGTCGGTTGCTTAAAAAAGCTAAGTTTTAAGTTTCTCTTTTTCATAACTTAACAATATTAAAGTAACATAGCCTTTAATGAATAGAGGGCTAGGAAGGGTATGCTAATATACTATAACAAAAGGTGGCTTCAGGGTTAACTAGTGACTTGTAAGTCAGCATTAAATTTTTTCGAGCAGCCCAGACAGTTTTAAGAACTTTATGGTTTTCACTAGCTCTTGCTTGGCTCCCCACAAGGCCACTTCTACTCCAGGGAATCCGTTGGGCCACACGTAGTTACGAGAAGCGTTTTGTAGTTCACATTCAGCTAGGCAATGGTAACAGGCAACAATTGCCCCACAGTCACATCTTTTCTGCTCGGAGGGGTACCCAGCAAGAACAAAATGGCGGCTTCTTAACCTCGCAATGGCTACCTGTCCAGGGCGCGCAAGGCTGGACATACTAGATTCTTGGGTAGATTTCAATAATCTTGAACGTGGATCAGTGTCTTTTTCCAACCCGTGAAACCATTTTCGCCATGAATGCTTCTTAATTAACCGAATGCTAGTTTTAGCAGTAAAATTCACTGGCTGAGGTTGCTGATCCTGGGCAGCAAACTTAGCAGCTTTGTCGGCAGTTTCATTACCAGTGATACCAACGTGAGCTGGAATCCAAACAACCAAGGGATTTGTAACAAATGTGACAGCAACTTCTTCAACCTTGGATCCTCCAGTTTTAATTTTTTGTAGGGCGGCCAAACTATCGCTGAACACAACAACCTTTTTGTCAATACCACAAATATCCTTGCAGCAGAGTAAACTTTCAGTAATTGCCTCCAGTTCTGCATCACAGCTAGACGCCATAGGGCCAAGAGGCACCCCAAAGACCTCCTTCATATCCTCCCAAAAAATCACAACCCCTGCACCAGCTCCGCCAGGAGGACCTCTTAGGGAAGCGTCACAATAAATTCTCACGTCAGTACAGTTGTTATACCAATTAATCTTGGCTAATGCAATGCTTCTTCTTTCAGCATCTACTCCTTTATGGGAACATTCAGTTAAGCTAGTATCTACGAGTAAATTGCTCTTAGCAAGAGGGCAAAGGAGCTTTGGACTTTTAACCTGAGTACCTTTAGGTGTAGGATACTGTCTTCTCTTTTTTAATGTTTCTTGCACCCAGTTTTTGTTGACGTTTTGGGTGCTGGGCCCTGGGTTCAGTATTTCAGAACTGAAACTGCTACAAGGTAATCCTTTCATCCTTTCGAGGCAGCTAAGCTGAGCACAATCAATTCGGGCCTGCAGAGGAGGTATTCGGCAATCGAGTTCTAGGAACCAGGTTGGCGTACTTGGTAAGCAACCCGAGATCATTCTCAATGCCTTATTTTGTAGCACACTGATTTTTTCTACTGCTGTTCTTGAACCGTAGCCCCCACAGCTCGCAGCCGTATTCGATAACGGGTCTTATAGTGGTAATGTAGGTATCGCGAAGGGTTTCCCGGTTGGCGCCCCAGCGAGTGGAAGACAGTCTTTTCAGAACAGCTAAGCGGCTTACAATATTGCATTTTACCTTGTTTAAATGGTTGTTCCAGGTCAGTTTGGAATCAAGAAAAAGACCCAGGTACCGCACACTTTTAACCACTTGGAGATCACGACCCTGCAAACGCAGCAGCAGTCGGGTCGGTTGGTCAGTATAACGACGACTAAAGAGTATCGCAAAAGTCTTTTCAGTACTGACCTCCATATTGTTCAAGGATCCCCAGTGCTCAACAGATGTTAATGCGCCTTGCAGAATTCCCTGTGCAGCTCTCTGGTCTTCGTGAGTGACCCAGATGACAACGTCATCAGCGAACATCCCAACACCCACCTGAGCCAAGGGCACATCTTCCCAATTTTGATAGCTGTAAGAGTTCTTTAGAAAGTTGAATACAACCGAAGGTAGGTTGACAATGCCCGTCGTCTAATTGCCACGGCTTTCTTGGCGGCTATGGACAAACCAAATAGTCTTGGCTTTGAGGACGGTCTCCCAAATGGAATCGTTCTACAGGCAGTCTGGTTTATGGCATCGACTAGCTCATTATAAAACCAACAAGGATCAGCCACGGTATCAAGCGCTGGGACACGACCGCGCAAGTCCTCTTCCAACTGTACAGTAAACTTTTTCCAATCACACTTGTCTAGGAGAGGGCGGGAATAACCAGGTGAGTGTCGTGTGTTAGTTTCAAGGGATAGTATTAAGCTCCTGTGATCAGAACTCATGCTATCGCCTTCACTTAACGTCCACTCTGTCGCTTCAGGGAGACGTAAAAGGGTCAAATCTGGGTTATAGCGAATACTAGAATCTTTTCCAAAGATGTAGCTGCAGCACTTTACGGAGTCTTGCGCAATGATAAACCCATGTTCTTCTGCCACTTCCCCCACAATAACCCCTCTCGCGTTAGTGTCACCATATCCCCATCTTTGTGACTTCGCGTCAAAATCCCCAAAGACCAATGCCGGGCCACTAAAACTGCTCAGAATTGATAAGTCAAGCATGGAGGTCTGTGGGGCATACAAATTAACTACAGAGTAAATTGTCTTTCCAACAGAAATCTCCAGAACCTGAAATTCAAGTCCGCCATCAGATTGTTCACGAAGAAGTTGGCAGGTAAAACGGGTGTCCACAAGGCATAACAGGCCACCACCATGGGTAGACCGGTCTAGACGAAATATAGTATAACCAGGGAAGGAAGGAGTATAGTTGTCAGTCAAAAATGTCTCTTGAATGCAGGCCAAATTAACTTTTCTCGATTTCAGGAAATCTTTAAATTCGGTCAGTTTATACGCTAGGCCTCGACAATTCCATTGAACTGCAACAAACTTTTCCATTTCACTTATCCAAATGCATAGCGGATAAAAACTCTACTACTCTTCTAACCTGTGCTCAGTCTTTAATTCGTATCAACAGTAAACCTCTGCTGCTCAATCAAATATATATCATTGTTTTATTACTATTCTTTAAAACGGTGCTCCAGACAACAGCGGACATTTCTTAACTTTTCTATTTGAGACTTGGCCTCCCCTCCGACCCTTTTCTGCAGCCCCTGTTTTTCACCATTTGCCTTTCCAAGTGGGCATTTTATAGATTTCAGCCATCCTAGTCTCTATAGGTATGCGGGGGGCAACTTGTGTTGGAGAGAACAACACTTGTTGCCCTGGGCGAGACTGCAATAACCGTACGCCGGCTTGGCTTGGGGACTACGTTTTCTATCCGTAGTCTTCTTCTCTCCGTCTCTTGTCCGTTTTGCGGTCTGCGGAGAGAAACACCTGACAGGCCTCACGCAGTGCCTAAACGGTGTCGAGCCCTCACCAAAAAAAAAAAAACCAATTGCTCAACACATGCTAATCAAGGTGCTGAAGAAGTAAATATTTAATCCTATTCTGAAGGAGGATTAGATGATTAACTGCGAACTTTCTGCTAATTTTTCGAAATTATTGCTATCTGCAGTCAAACCTAATGGCGAAACTTTTTGCTAGATACCTACCTAGAAATTTCCCATGTTGCTGCTAATAGCAAGAAACCAAATTAAAAAGTTCGCTAAACAATTTTCATAGTTTAACGAGAATTGAAAGAATTTTTAATTCTTAAAAATTTGGAAATAATTCGACACTTTTAGTTTCGTTGTACTACTCCTAACTAACACAACAACAGTATTCATCCCAGATAGAGGCATGTGTAATTCAACCGATTAATTCAAATTGATTTGTTGCATCAAATTTAAAGACTGCTGATTTCCTAAGAAAAAGTTAAGCAAGTGATTAGCTAGCAGATCCGACAGTTCTTGCTATCACATGATAATGGCATAAAATTCTTGTAGCTGATTTGCTCAAATACAAAAATCCAGCATTTTGATTGGCCATTTCATGGCAATGCTAACCATTTCCTAAGCAACTGATAAACTGATGATTTGTTAATCAATTGCTAATCAGATGTGGTGCAATGAAGTTGTTGCTAAGCAAATTCTCAAGATTAGCACTTGTTTAGCTGATCATTTTGTCTTTGGATTAGCAAATGCATAGCAAATAGTTAATGACATTTGGTACAAACGGTCGTTAGTTTAATAGACAACCACATGATTCAGCAAAGTTTCCCCTGAATTGCCTGAGTATCACATGGTTAAAATTTGATCCTTTTGATGTTGAAACGAAATAGTCGTTCTTGTCAGGCACGTTCATGTTCGAAATATGTTGCATTGTCAACCTTCATCAAAAATAAACGAATATAAAATACGCCAAATTGAAAACTGAATACAGTTCTATGCTAAAGTTGGTCAAATTATAACTTAGTATATTCACGTAATCATAGGATAAACGCTAAGAGCTGAATGAATCTAATCCATTTTATTTATAACAGTCGATCATTTTTATAGGAAAATCAACCAAGATAAATCCGTGCACTAATAGGAAAACTTAACTATTTAGCATATCTTATAATTTCAGCTTATACCATTAAACCGGCGATTTCCAGGTCTTTTGGGACAACTAAAGCGACCTAAATAAAATCGCTAGATTTTGACAAAAAGACTTCAGGCTACAGAAGTACGCTTTGAACTGCATTTCCTACTGCCACCAAACCAAACAAACCATCGGTCCTTCAACCTTGACTGTGAACCTAGTACAGTAAACAAATCCGAACGAGTTGGCAGGAAACAAAATCTTGGCTGCGCAACCGACTGCTACCTTATACTAGGCGATACCCAAACTCCCTATTTTGCAAGCATTCTTACAAGCGTAAAAAGTGGAGAATGAACTTTTCCATTGAAATACCAGTAAATCTTTCAAACAACGACACAATTGACACTGAACTATTTGTTCCCCCGAGACCTCTTTTTCTTGAATGGATTGCGCTCTTCGGAATGATTGCAGCAGCCATTCTTTGCCTACTGAATGCAGCGCATATAATTTCTGAACGGCAGTTTGGCAGTATGCCAATTTATTATCTGATGTGCAGCGGGATTGTGGTGGATGCAATTTTTTGCATTTCTACAGTTTTACTGAAGTTAGTAATATTAACTGGCACCATGTTTATACCTTGGGACGACCAGATTGGAATTACTGGTTTTATCGATGCTTGGTGCTACACATGTCAATTATATCACCATTTTACGCTTGGAGCGAGCAGATTTTTACTTTTGTGTAAAACACCGTCTACTTACTATTTAAACTTATTGCTAAAAAGCAAGTATTTTTACATCGGATCCGTATTATTTGCTTGGATAGGGGCAGCTTTAGACGTGAAAATTTTATTGTGGGACTTTGGCAGTTACTTCAGCCCCAGTGGGTTTGTTGAATTAATCGATCCTAATCCCGACTGGGCTTTGTACGATTCGATTTGGCTTTGGAAGGAGTCGGTGCTCATTTGCGTCAGTTTCTTCGTTTATTTGATCAGCTTTGCCATGGTAGTTTATCAGAAGTTTTCGAAAACAGCTGCGGCTACTGTAGGGCCGGAGATTAAAATTCTATATATTGCAGTCAGCAATTTTGCGGTTCAGCTTTGTGTAGTGATTATATGGCGTTTGTGGTTTGCAGCCTATGACTATGTAGTGATAGCCAATTGCTGCGCAGCCAGTGTACTAAGATTGGTTTTTATGAAATCGGCTCGGCAGGGATTTTTAAAATTTATTACCATGTCCAAAACGACATCAGTCGCTTCTATGACAGGATCGTCTGCACCCAAACCATTGTTGGTGAAATGAAAGGAAGGGAAAATATATAATAACTTCTTTGGGGGACTTCTTGAGCCTATCCCCTCAGGCCTAACATTTGATTTTTAAGGTTTAAAGTACTAACCGTCAATTTATGTTCATTGTTTTCAACACTGTGTAAGCGGTCGCAAATGTACAGTAAGCAAGCAGACTGTAATTGCTAAAGAATAGCAGAAAGCGACATTGGACTCAACAAACTAAAGATACAAGCTGACTGCTTGATTACTACTCATGTGACAGCAGTCCGACTCCGAGCCTCTCCAGTTTCAGAATCTTCAACTTTTATCAGCAATGTTCATTTACTACATAACAAAGATGGATTCGCTTTTACGACATAACAGACAAACATTTACCTTGTATGTACTGTATTATCACTCTGTGAATGTAGCATACATGTACGGGGGGGGGGGGGGGGGGGGGGGGGGGGGGGGGGGTGGGGGGTTTCACCCCCATACCTGGAGCTCAACCCCCCAGAGGGATCGCTCTCCCCCCAGAATCCGGATTTTCCCGGTTTTTCGGGCAAGAAACCGGTTCGCCTCCTGCACATGTCTGGAATCCAAATATCAAATTTGTAGCGTAGACAGAAATGAATTTATTTATTTTATCAACAACTAACTAAACTGTTAACTAAGCAAATGAAAGATCGGATCCATCACGACAGGAGGTAGCTTATGGCTTATTAAAGTTTTGTCATTTTAAGAGCCTATAATTTTCTTACATTGGACTTTTACCAGCAATGAAAACAAGAAGGATTGACGAAAAGGTTAATTCAAACCAATGATCCTTTTTCATTCACACAAATATCCAAAACTCAAACATCACGGGTAAAACGGCCTACTTTACTCATATTTTGTAGGTCAGCTTAGCTGTCTAAAAGGCAAGACAATTTCGAACCTTGATTTTATAACTTCTTTGTATAATGCTGCGCACAAGTTGACAAATTTGTTTGTTGTTGGTTTAATTTTCTGTTGAGGTATGAGGTTGTCACCAACACAGTGACAAAAAACCATATTCAGGATTTACAAAACATGAAAATGGAAATAGTCTAAAA
The DNA here is from genome assembly GCA_030248195.1 of Trissonchulus latispiculum. Lineage (NCBI taxonomy): Eukaryota > Metazoa > Nematoda > Enoplea > Enoplida > Ironidae > Trissonchulus > Trissonchulus latispiculum. The sequence continues at coordinate 74,580 of JASAND010030909.1, forward strand.
AGAAAAGGATTAATTTCATGGAGAAACGTTTGGAGTGATTCATACAGTGGTATGAGAAGGATGAAAGGAAACTGGACATGCTCGGAAAGTTTGGCTCACAAATCGTAACGAGCTAAGTCATATCAACTGTTTAATCTTAATATTATAACTTAATATTATAACTTTTAAAACATTCAATACACCTGCATATCCACGCATTCATTAAGGCTGACCAGAGAGGAGAAGGTACTCTCTGCATCAGTTCGGCCGCAAACACGAAAATTTGGATCCTTGGGATCCGTTTGGACAATAGACCTACTCTGGTCATTGTTCCTTCCAGCTCCTAACAAGGGGCCGCTCCAAGAATCATCCAGGGAATACCTTGGACATCCCTCCTATGGGCAATTTACCGAGTCTGTGCAAGGGGCGGCCGCCTGCTAGGTGTGCGCTGTCACGTGGCCTTCATTACGGTGAAAGTAATGGACGCCTCGATAGCCTTGGAGAACACCTCGGATAATTGCGATTGCAGTTATTCAGTGTCAGCCCCCCTCCCAGACAAAATTTGAAAACAGCTGACACTACCCCTAACCGGAATACCAACTGGGGTGAGGTGGCCGGAAAAAAAGCAAATGAAACTCTAAGCTCTCCAACTGTTCTCAGGTTTTATCCAGCGAATAAGGAGTAAGGACAATTTATACAAGGTATGTGACGCTCTATTGTATTGCATTGTATTGAGGTAACCGGCAACCCTCTCGCAAATTTAAGGAAAATCGGATGCTTATAAACAATATAACGTAACATTTTGCTTTATTGGTCTGTAAACTTGTAATTTTAATAAAGTCATAAAAGTGTCCGCCTGTTAGTACTGCTACCATTCCTTCGATTAGTTTATGATTTCGTCGACTTGGCGGTGAGTGGTGGCCACATCTTGCTACAACAAGCAAACAGTATTAATTTTCTTCTTTCTAAAAATTCCTTGAACAGGGCAAAAAGTACATAGTTAGCTTTATTTCAGTGTTACTAACCACATATTTTTTTAAATCTTTTTAAAGCCCTAATAGAATATCACAGTACGTATTATCCAATTCGCACTTACTTCACAACCCATTATTTTGGCCAGTATCAGGGCACCTTCGTCACACTTTTGTTGCAAATAGATATCTCTGAAAATATATCATGCATAGATAATAAACAGATACAACAGCGAAGGTACCCTTATTATCTTCAGAATCTTAGGCTGCCAGCGCTCAAATGATCTTTTAACAGTTTAGACTGACAGTTTCCTGATATAATTCTGCTTCTATGGTCACAGTGAAGGAAGCAACTCATAACACGGCTTAAAATTTTATATTTTTAAACTCAATGAAAGGATAAAAACGGCGGCCCAGCGATCACAAATTCTAAAGATAAGTCTTTGGCTGAGAGAGTACACCAACGTTGGATTCCTCCTGTTGTTGGCATTTTTTACCTTAGTGACCGTAGGGCAGGCGTTTTCATTATTTCACCATCTTACCTAACATTGGAAGGCGAATCGAACTCAAATCCGAACGGACAAGACTTCGACTTCTAAATCAAAAAAACAGTAATCTAGCATAGTAATCAACATACTCCAGCAAAAAACTCAATGACGGGGAACTTATATATGGACAGGCGTTTCTAACAAAATCAAAATATTAAGATTCCATGCTCCCAAAATTCACATTTTAAAACTATGTAAAACTTGAAAACATTTAAACTAAGAATGAAGCTTCGACTATTTACATTTACATTTACATAGTTTGAAGAAAAAGCTGAACACACCAATCCAACTTTTTCCAAGTTGATGAGAACTCTTGGAATGCCAGAACCAACTCGATCAACCAGTGCCAAAAATTCCGGCACATGAAAACTTGTCCCCATCGCTATGAGCAAATCGCAGCGCTCAAAATCCTAAAAACGCCAATCGGTTAATTTGATGTATATGTCGTGTCGAAAACACAAATTTGACGTAGTTGCAAATTTCGTCAACGAAAACGCAAATTTGCGTTTACGTTAACGAAAACACAAATGGTCCTCTCCCTTAAGGCTGACTGGACTGTCAACAGTGTAAACTATGTGTAAACATGCATATGCAGAAGAGTTTACACATTGAGTTACGTGTGTATGTAGGATATGTTGGATATGATTGGGCCAACAAATCACATAATTTGATGCTCCGCTCTAGTGAAGCAATTTTACTCGACTTTTCTTGAAACTACTTCTACAGAAAAGTTAAAGGGAAACTGCATTACATAAATTACATTAGTTTAAATTAGACATTAAATTAAAGGTTAAGCATTAAAAATTTAGCTGTTTTGGTCGATTTTAGCTACACTTTTTTAAATGCGAATTTACAGCAACAAGTTAGAGCAAAATTGTTTATAGCAACGGAATCAGCAAGCCATGATCTTTCCAACGATATGATTATTATGATCTAATATTGCGCCAACCGCCGGCAATAAGCTGTTGAAGTTGCAAAATTTTTCTTAGGGGGACTTCCTTGATATTATCCCGTTAATATTAAAATCATGTTCAAGGTTAATTCAATCACAATTAGTTTGGACTTGGAGGTTTCATTTTTGATTATAGAAGGAAGATTTTTACGTAAGAAGGTAAGCCCGTAAGTTTGTATTTTAGTAAAACTGTGTTAAACAGTTAGATAATAATATTTCAATCCTTTCTAAAATTGCTATTTCGAGATCTTCCCGTTAACGTTTAGTGATTAACCTTTAACTTTATGTCAGTTTTCAAGCTGTAATGTCTAATTTAGAAAATTAAAGTAATGTAATCTAGTATGTAATGCAGTTTCCCTTTAACTTTTCTGTAGAAGTAGTTTCAAGAAAAGTCGAGTAAAATTGCTTCACTAGGGCGGAGCATCAAATTATGTGATTTCTTGGCCCAATTATATCCAACATATCCTACGTACACACGTAACACAATGTGTAAACGCTTCTGCATATGCATGTTTACACATAGTTTACACTGTCGACAGTCCAGCCAGCCTTAAGGGAGAGGACCATTTGTGTTTTCGTTAACGTAAACGCAAATTTGCGTTTTCGTTGACGAAATTTGCAATTATGTCAAATTTGTGTTTTTGACACGACATATACATTGAGAATATTGATTACAGATGACGTCAAGCAATGAGCATAGCAAGACTACTCTGAACAGTAGATTAGGTTAGAGGTTAGAGATTACAAGGAGCAAACAGGTTTAAAAAATTTGTAATGGGATTAGAACCAAAAACACGGTTTGCTATCTGTCCGTTAACGACCCATCTCCACCTTATATATAGAAACCTTCTTGAATCAAACCAAACTAATGTCTCCGCTGTTTAGAAGAAGGAAGAAACCGATGAAAACACATTTGGTTGGATGCAAGCTTAATACCTGACGGCTAGACTTTGCAACAAAATTTTCAATTTCAGGCATGTTGTCACCATACATGAGAATCCCTAAAAAATAAAAACAAATATAAATTCTAATATTTCATTTTCTGCTCGACTCTTGGATAATATGAACTTCAGGCGCAGATCAAATCACACCAAATCACGAACTGCATTAGGTACTGTTCCTGCCCGGCCGGTTTTCGGCAGGCTGCCGGCTGGCAGGATTGACACTGGTCAGCCAACAACTCTAACATTGAGTATGTACTAGGGGTTGTTATGCAGCTTACATAAGATTGGAACTTTACGTACATGGCTTAATTATTCCGTCACAATCACACTTGGCCACACCACTGCGCATAATTCTATCTGGAACAGGAGAATAATAATCTCACTTTCTGTATTTATAAGAATATATACTTGTAAAGTACATAATACCGGAGGTAGTGAATTACCGAATAATTAAGATGTTGGACGCCGGATCGTAAGATACGACATTCGTCAATCATCGCCTTAATCTATAACTGAAAGTTAAAAGACATATCAGTCTTTTGAGATTGGGTAGTGGGCATGCAGTAAACTTGCCTTCCATATTTTCAGCTTTATACATTTTCATTTTTCAAGCCAACGGTATATAGTACAGCTCAATTTTGTAAGCTCACTTGTAGTCCAGGAAGCTTTTGTAAAGGTTACTCGTGACCTCACTCGGAGCTTCTCCTGCTAGTGCACGCACATACAAAAATCTTTGAAAGCACTTTCGGAAGTGACACAACTTATTCCTCTACCAGCTATTCGGCAAATAAATAACCTATACATATATAAACAGAAAACTATCTGACGAAACCCAATTAAACCAATTAACATTTAATTAGCTGCTCTTTGTCCGTGGTAAATTTCTCTAAATGTTTTACTTTTAAGATCATTTTTGGAATATTCCGCAAAACACTCCAGGCAATAGGCTTTCCTTAGGTGGCCATGGCATTCCACAACCTTCTCTTCTGGTAAACCAGCTTTGGTATGAAGTCCGTCGACATTCTACAATCTTCAATGTCTTTAATATGCAAATTAGCTGTCTAGTTAGTGCGGTAAACATTAAAAAAGGGGGTAGTTCTGCAACTGAGCATATCATTTTGGCAAGCTTGCAACGGAATAATTTTATTAACTTATAGGTAAGTGGGCAACCTTTCTATTGGTTTTGTTTTCCGGTTACTTACCTAATGTTAGCCCTAAGCCTAAATACGATTATATATATACGGTAAAACTTTCTAAACGGTTAGGTAGTAGAGACGAGCAAGGGCCAGATTTTTTCGGCCCGGCCCGTCCCGGCTCGCCGAAGGTAAATTTCCAAGATCTTACAATATTATTTCAAAGGCTTCTATACAACATGGAAACGCTAAATTCCACTGCGAAATGTTGGAATTTGCCATAAAACAACCAGAAGGAGTAAATTTGTAGCAAATTTTAGTGCTTTGACGCATTTTGTTAGAGCCGATCCGGCCCGTTTTGGCTCGCTCCGGCCCGCAGTTAGGCCGAGCCGGCCCGGGGCGGCCCGACGGGCCGAAATGCTCATCTTTATTAAGGTGGTGATTCCTTTTGGGCACATATTGTTGGTTGTCGGCTCAAACCAAGATGAAATTTGATGAAACTTTCCAAAATAGGTTCATTTGATATTCTAATACCCTCCGCGCAATCCCGCTTCAAAATTTCGAGATTACCGATCAGGATAGTTTTTGCCAATTTTTTACAGTTGAGCAGAAGCTGCATAGTTATGACTATATTCATTCGACAGATCTCGTTGAGCTCTACATTTTTGCTTTTGAATCATCTTTCTAGCTTTTCGCAATCGAGAGATGTAGCAGATTTTCTTATTTTGGCGGTGAAAACTTGTCATTTTCTCAAAAATCAAATAATCCAAAATTTCTTGAGCTACGCAAGCCGTAAAATTAAACTAAGGGTGTCGATTTGAAGGTCTCGTCGAGGCCGATCATCCGTGGCATAATAATCCTCCAACTGCTATCCCGTGAGCTGCTATCATAAAAATGCAGTTTTTGCAAAAACATGACCAAATTTTTTCCAGCCATTGTGGAGCATTTACTATGCAAGCTAGAGAGTTGCCACTTACTAGACATGTTTTACACAAAAATACCCAGGGACCCTTTTTTAGTTGCCCCGATTGCTGCTTTGTAGCTAAGATGACCGCATGCTAAAGTTTGGAAAGGTAGGCAAAATCCAGGTTGCGCAAATATTTTAGCTAATTTATTCACAACGAAAAGTGATTTCATGATAAATAAAAAAGAGTCCCCAGATATTTGACAGTGGAATCGAATAATGTAGTCGATGCCTCACGAAAAAATTTACTTTAATCTGCAAAAAATCCAGAAAATTAAAGTATATACTTCGAAAATCCAGTAAAATAGTTTCCGAGAACTGAAGTTAGTTTCATTGCATTCATTAGAAAGAGAAAATCTCAAGCTCCATTTTGATATAAAAATGGTGTCTTAACTCCGAGTAATGAATGAGTAATAAGGGTTCAAAGTTGATGTCTCCAAAGGGAATCACCACCTTAAGTAGCTGTTTGCGTTCACCAGAACACTTATCCATACATACATCCATACACCTATACAATCCTTTATCTTACAAATTCTGTTTGCGTCTGCAGATTAACAAAAACATATCATTGTTCTGGAATTTGCCATTGGTTGCGAGCACGTGTGAGTGCTAGATATGTACGTTTTTAATCGTGATTTCAATCTTCCAATTTTGCTGATTATCACTAGCGTTGTGCCCTCCAAGGGTCCACGTGACAAGGCAAGCAAGCGCGTTTTACACAATGTTTCTGCTAACATTCTTTTAACCCTTCAAAGCTAAACCTCAACCTGTGCTTTTGTACCCGAAAAAGTTTTTGCTGTGCGAGATATCCTGCTTTTCCACTTTACACAGGCGTTAAGAACATGCATATATGATGTAGAATGCCGATGTTGAAACGCAATGATGAGGTTTACGCAAACCACTGATAATTAATTAACTAATCAAAATAACTTGAAACCTCGGTAACGGATTTATATATGAGTGGGTCCTTTGAAAACAAGTGTTAGATTATTTTCTGTCATTTTAAGTTAAAGTCTACGTTTTCATTAATATTGGGATTTACCTGAGTGTAAACTCTGAGCAGTCGGTTCTGATCGTGCAGCGTTTTGATGAAACGATGAGCCAGTGTTGGCTAAAACACAATTAAACAAAACTGTAAGCAAACAGCGAACAAAACTTTAAATAATGTGAAAAAGTGGTGTCAGAAAAATTATTACATGATATAAAACGATTGAATGAACTGCTGTAGGCCAGGGCCAACCTGCAAATTGAATCGATCACTAGAATTACTTTTGTGCCCAACAACTCTGTTTCACCAGTGAATCAATATTTTCATATTTGCGACAAGCCTGAAACATTGCCTACCCAATACCCATCTATCAAACAATTGGTCGATTTTAAGCCAGAAATAAGCTGGGTCGCTAACGGTGATTCTCTTTGTAAGTCCCCACAAAGTGGCCCGCTTTCAGTCCCATCAAACAATAGCTAAATTAATTCCTTCTGTGATTGGTAATTTGGGCAGACAAATTTCTGGTTGTGTGTGACCGGCCACATAGACTGTTGGTCCCGGGCCCGGTAAAAAATTTTGGGTCCGGCCCGGGCCCGGGCTCGGTATAATTTTTAGTCCCGGCCCGCTACAAGGCCCGGGCCCGGTCACCGGGCCCACGGGGTCCTCATGCAAAATAGGTTTTTCATAAGCAAAATTGCTTTCTGAAGCCTCATTGGAGTATTATTTCATTGCAACAATGACAATTTAAAGTTCCGCACATGCTTCCAAAATTCTCTCACGATTTTCCCTACTTAGGTATCTAGTGACCGTACCCACTATTGAACGACAGCCTTTTCGGTGCACTTTAAAGTTTGCAACAATGGTTCAATTTATCTTAGCAAACGTTGAAATCATTTCATTAGCATAAGGGCTCTTTGAACTGAAACAAGCTATGTGGACTTAGTGTTTGAGACCGAGGTTTCACCGGCCGACGGTTTTCGTTCGCCGACCAGCCGCCGGCTACCGGCCGGGATGCAAATCAACAGTCAGAAGATTACAATTTAGAGTAACTAAGCTTAAAATGAACTCCAAATCTGGTTTTAGTCTGGTTTGTGCAATCAGTGTACACGCACAACTACATTTTCTAATATAACACCCGAAAATTAATATCTTAGCAGTCATAATAGCTGCTCCGCAAACTGCTCCAGACCGTTAGCCGGCCGGCCAAAGGGTGCGGCCGGGCCGGCCTTAGGTCGGCCGGTGAAACCTCGGCCGGCCTCAAACACTATGTGGACTATTAGTAAATAAATGAAAAGTAGATATCCTCCTCAAAAAGATCGAAAATGGTTCCAATTAAAATCAACAGTGTTAATTTTCAAGTCATTGGTGTTTTGCAAATGTGGAAGAAAACAGCCCAACTATATACGTAATAATTATAAATGCAGTTTTTATACCTAAAATCACATATATTATACACTTGGAATTGTATAGAGGCGATAAACAATGTTTAAGACCTTGTAGCGGGCCGCCGGGCCCGGAACCCGGCCCGGTGGTCCTCGTAGGCCCGGGGCCAGTGCCCGGCCCGGGAGAATTTCTTATCGGAACAACCCTGAGTCAACAGTAAATGCTTTGTTACTAAACTACAAAATTGTTTACCTCAGCTTCAGTTGACAGCCAATCTTTCAGCAGTCGATAAAAAGGGACAGGATTTTTCTAAAAAACAGGGTGCAATTGACAATTCATTCTTGAACGAGAACAAAGTAAGCGAACAGAAGACAAAAGTACTAAATCAAATTACACCCCAGTTTATTTTCATTCCATTTCATTTTTATTCATTATTTTCCGGTCTCCCTTGTTTTCCACTGTCCACCTAGCCAATCGAAGACTTCGAAAAATATACAATAAAGACTGTCAGATTTGAGACTCAGCGTGGCCGTAAACATTTACAAATATATTGGCCGGGTTTTAAAAAAATCGTGAACTGGAGGTTAAACCAGAAGAAGGTTAAACAGAAAGCTACCAAAAGTATAGAGATATGTGTAGTCAAAAGGCAAGGCTCTGATTTTGAGATTGCTTAGATAGATACCTGAAGGAACGGTGTGGTACCCACAGTGCGGTGCGGTGTGAAAGTAAAAACACTTGTACCCTCCTACCACAGTATATTAGACTTCTACGACAACGTCCGTAAAAAATAATTCAATATTTCAATAATAAGGACTTCATTATTAATAGTTTCTGATGGGTATTATTATCTTCTATGCTTTCTTGTTTTAATCTTGCTTTAATACATAAAGGAGGGCATTATGCTCTTGGATTAAATTACAGCGAACATGCGCGTAAATTATATCTAAACATTTCCTGTAATAAACAGCAGATAACACATAATATAAATATTATGGGTTTTACAGGTTCCAATTAACTATTTCTCCGTCAATAACCACTGAACTCTCGACGTCTTTAATTATTCTTAAATGGACAAACACAAGCAATAGTTTTATATATTCTTAACTAACCTTAACCAAGTCTATTTTGAGCAACTCCATAACATCAGTTGCTCCATACTTTTGATAGTGATTGAATAATCCCTTCTCACTTCTAAAATCTGGAATCCCCGCGCTGACTGATATCCCTGCTCCAGTCATGACGATGATATTTCTGGCTAAATCATTTAACACTGTCTTTCTACTTACTCAACTCACAAAACACTTTCCTTGTGCTAGATCTTCCGCTCGTCTCTTTCCCACCTCCCCCATTTTCTCGGTCTTGTCTCTCCTCCCCAAACTTACCTTATTGGTAGCCAGTAAGTTCTTGTATTGTTTTCGCCTAATTTATTTTCTACGTTTCTTCCCACAATTTCTAACAAATCGTTGTTGTTGTTTAATTAGCCTCCTTATTTAATTTTTAACGTGGAATTGAGCTAACTCTAACTTCTAGGCAAGTAACTCTAGCTAGGGGTTAGCTCGGAGTGCTATCTGAGTATATCTATAGGTCCGACTCCCAAATTTCTTTTAGGCACTCGACACTCCGGCGTCCCCCAAAAATATTTCCCCAACTCCTTGGCAAGGCTCGTCCTGGCACGAAGTCTCCGAGAACCGCCTGGACAGAAATCTCCTTTAGCAGTCAGGGCTTGTGCTTCGTTGCGCCAGCTCTAGTAGTGGTAGTTCTGTGGTTAAACTCTCAGACTTCTCCATTACACCGATTTATTCACTATCCAACATGACCGACTAAATGTTAAAGATACCTAAGTCAATTCACCTTTTAAAATGTCATCCTTCAGATCAAAGATTGAAAGCTGTTTCATTATGATAGCTGTTGATTTAACAAGAAAAATTCCTGAAAAGGGCAAGAGAAAAGGTAATATATCGCTTGGAAACTGAAACAGCAATGCGAAAAAAACAGCGAATAAAGGGAAACTAAGCTTCCAATGTGGACTGTTGTCCTAATGTGAAGATTCAGGCGTCTTGTCACTAATCAAACTGGTACAATATTTTGTGACTTTCATATATCGCAAGGTGGCATTTATTTGTATGTCAACTAATAGATATCATTTATCGAGTCTAGACGCATTTTAAAATAAATTCCTAAAATGCCAAGTTATAAAATATTTTGCTGCTAAACAAAAGAGCATAATTATTTTAGGGCTAAGACCCTCCATATATTATAATATATAATAGCCTTATAGCAAAGTAGCTATAATAAATTTTTTGTAATATGGCCGTTTTCTCGACGAGGAGAGTGCCGTGACCGCACCACTCTATTATCTACTGCGGCCGACTTTGCCGGCCGGCATATAATTCAACTAAAGGGAATATAACTTTCGACGATGTCTCAATGGCAGCTTCATAATGTAGTGGTCTTTTGTCTTACTTATTAACACGTTCCCTGCCACCATTGATGTGTTCTTAGTATTATCCCCCGCCCAAACGCTGCCGGCCATGTCACTCATATTGAGTGCCAGACTTTCCAACCATTTTAGCAAAAAAATCGCGAGCTTAAGATATGTGCCAACACGTAGTAGTTATTTGTGTAAACGATGCTTGTCCTGATAGAGCTCAAAACACTTAAACTCAAGGTCCACAATGGTACTTTACTCTTAAGAGTTGTACCATTAAGGTGGTAATTCCCTTTGGTCACATAAAGTTTGCACCATTACTACTCATTCGTTACTTGGAGTTAAGAAGTCATTTTTATATCAAAATGCAGCTTAACATTTTCTCGTTTTAATGCATACCACAAAAGTAATGTTGCTTTTCTAAAATATTTTTAACACATTCTAAATGAAGTATAATTTTCCAGAATTTCTGCAGACTCAAGTAAATTTTTTGCGAAACATCGGTTATATCATTCGATAAATCCATCAAATAACTGGGGACATTTTTTATTTATTGTGAAATAGCTCTTCGTTATAGAGAAATAAGCTGAAATGTGTGCGTAACCTGTATTTTGCCTAATGTTTCCAAATTTCTCAAGCGATTTCTTTAGCTAGAAAGCAGTAATCGGGGCAACTAAAAAACGTCGTAGAACACATCAATTAAGTAGCAACCCTCCAGCTTACATGGTGAGTGCTCCACAATCTTTGGAAAAAAATTGGTAGTGTTTATGCAAAAACTAAATTTTTTATGATAGCAGCCTACGGGATAGCTGTTGGAAGACCATCATGCGTCGGATAATTTGCCCCTGTGAGACCCTCAGATTTGATTTTACGGCTTGCATAGTTCAAGAAACGACGGATTATTTGATTTCTGCAAAAATGACAAGTATTTGACGCCAAAGCAAGAATATTGGCTATATCTCGCGGTGGAGAAAAGCTAGAACGTTGCTTTAAAAAGCAAAAATATGAGATTTTTCGAATGAATGCAGTCATAACTGTTCAGCTGCTGCCAAACTTTCAGAAATTGGGAAAACCGCCCTGACCGGAAATCTCGAATTTTTGAATCGGGTTTCGCGGAGGGTGTTAGAACACTAAAAGAGCGGATTCCGGAAAGTTTTCTTTAAATTTCATCTTGATTTACCAGCAGTAAATGTCGCCAACCAGCAGTATATGCCCAAAAGGACTCATCACCTTAAGAATTTTCCCGAGCGGCGCCTGTTGAAGCAACCGGGTTGGCCAGGAGGACTGCTTCAGCACCCGGTGGACCCCGCGGGCTAGGCATAGCTGGCGCAGCTAGCGCAAATGTTTACAATTTAGAAAGCTACAGAAAGTTTAAATTCTAATTTCCGTTTAAGATTGTTTGGGTAAAAGTTGGAATGTCCAGCTAAAGCTCGACCGGGCTTGATCGTGACGTGACTGGCCGGACATCAAAGACAGTGCCGTCATGTGCAGTCCTGGCCCGTACAACTCTGCTCCTCTTTGGCCAACCTAACCTACATACTTATGCAAGTTAAAGGTGAAAGCAACAACACTTTATTGAACAGATTAACAAACGAACAAACATTGACAAGAAAGTGTTGAAAACACTATGTACAGTAAAGATAGCTGTGCTATTGTAGTACAAAACAGTACGGTTGTTTTGGACATAAGCTGACTGCTGCAGCCACTTAAAACATGCATGAGACATTCAATGTTAGTAGCAGGCAGCATTAACAACAACTAAATTCATTATTTTCACAAAAAACATCACCAAATTGCGTACAAACTAGCTTGCTACACCAGTAGCAAACAAGACAATGACAACTGATTCCAAAACTAAAAATACTCAGAACCAAGTCCGAAGAATACGAAACTTATAAAACAGCTGAAATTATGCAAAAATCAATGTCTATTGCTAATCATTTCTAATCTTTTTCGGTCGACCACGTCCAGCATGAACAGGCGCATCCCCATCGTCCTTGCGTTTGGTTCCCTAAAAAACAGCGGCAGATAATCAGTCTACTGCGAGGTCACGAATAACAACAAATCCACGAAATTGAAACAAAATTAAACAAAAAATGGAAGAAGCAGTAAGCCCAAGAAACAAAGCCCGAGAAACTCGAGCTACCGGCGAGACTCGATCATAGGATTGTCCAATTTTACGCTTCAGCTTATCAAACCACAAAAGCTACGTACCTTCATATTTTGTGTTTTCACGTTTCCCTTTCTGCCACCCTTCTTTTCCTCTGCATCCTGCATCTCCCGCTCGATCAGCGTAATCAATGTATTGCATCGGCGTTGCAGTTCCTAAAATCAGATTACTATTAACTTAATTAGAAAGCTTAAATAGGCACATAATTGAGAGTAAGAAGTTCTTACATTACTTCGTAGACTACGAGGCATGCTCGGTGCGAAGTCGGGACCCCTTCCCAGCTTACGGGGCCCCATATGTACTTTACAGTAAAAACAGGCTTCCATATAAACCCGTCTCTGCTCGTTAATTCGCTAATAAGCCTCAGGCTTACGATAAGTAATTTATCAGTTATTTCTATTAATTAATTAATTATAATTTATTTAAGTTAATGCAATCGAAAAACTAATTCGACAACGGTGTAGCATTTTTCTGCTCTTTCCAATGGTGTATATAAAATTGTTGCAGAAAACATTTCTACGAATTTACTGCGGAGGGGGTGGGCCCTTAGAATGTGCAGAGCATGGCTCACGAGCTGATAGAGAGCTTGCATGCTGTCATGCTCCAATTAGTTTACGTACTCTAGACTTGGTAAACGAAGTAGACATAGGTGCGGTGCCGCGGTAAGCTGCTATCACCAAGGGCCTTTTCAAGAAAGGGTAGAGTAGAGTAGAGTAGAGTTAAAAATGGCTGTTTTAACTCGCTTTAACTCCACTCAAGCTTGCGTTTCCCTCTTTTAACTCTTTCATTAAAAGGATCGAGTTAATTTTAACTCTACTCTACCCTTTCTTGAAAAGGCCCCAAGAGTACATAATAGACAAGAATAAAAATGCTCCGGTGGAGCATGAAAAATGCAATATGGGTGACATTCGGTTGTAAATGGACAGAGCACTAGGTTTTAAAACGTTAATATGGGAGGGGCAGGTTGTAAATGCTTGGAGGACTAGGTTAAAAGCGCACTAATATGGACCAGCTTCGCTGAACAACCCATATTCGCGAAAACTGTCCAGAGTTTCTATCGGCTGCTGCTTGTTTTGCTATATATTGCTATTGGCAGTTCTTCGGAAAATTGTACGATTTGTCAGCATGGCCTGCAAGTATATGTGGTCGTGCTCCTTACTATACAACTTAATAATACCAAGAGTACATAATACATAAGAGTATGACAAGCGTCATACGCTATGTATTATGAGCTCGCTACATCCTCTGCACGCTATCGGCTAACCCCCCCCCCCCCCATAAATCAGACCCCCCTTGACCCCGCCCCTATACATGTACGGCGTCCAAACGGGGGGTCGGGGTCTATGTTAGTATACTTACATGTTAAACTTGACGGGGCCCCAATGTGTGTATGGGGTTTAAGCTCGTATAATTTACACATCTGTGTACAAATATACAAGCACGAGCCCGACCCCCCGTTTCGACGCCGTACATGTATAGGGGCGGGGTGAGGGGGGTCTGATTTATGGGGGGGTCAGCCGATAGCGCGCATCGGATGTAGCGAGCTCATAATACATAGAGCATGCCAGCTGTCATACTCTTATGTATTATGTACTCTTGATAATACACGTACATAATGTCAACTGCTTTTCGCATCAACTTAATACAAGATTCTGCGCTGACAGTGCAGAAAAACACCTTGAACACCTTTCTATCAGAACTGCATTGTTTATTTGGAATAAGCTTTAATATTTCAAAATCGTCCCGCTTGCTTTGAAAGCTGAAGAATGTAGATATTACTCGTATGTCATGTGGAGTGGAGCATGAGTGACCGCGAATATGGGTTGTTCAGCGAAGCTGGTCCATATTAGTGCGCTTTTAACCTAGTCCTCCAAGCATTTACAACCTGCCCCTCCCATATTAACGTTTTAAAACCTAGTCCTCTGTCCATTTACAACCGAATGTCACCCATATTGCATTTTTCATGCTCCACCGGAGCATTTTTATTCTTGTCCTATTTCATTTTTAAGGTTCTCTGTAAAAAGCAAAAACGTTAAAGCTGTGTGAAAGAAACTTTAGAAATTCCGCCAATCATTAATTGTCAACCGAAAGTACAGAACAAAGAAGCTTGCAAAGTTCCAAGTTCTTCCTTTTCTCTATTTTGACAGAAATCCAACATCCAGTACCCATGGCTGCAATAGTTTTAGTTACTGTATTTAGCATATAACACTCTACTGCAGCGCAACCAATTGCAAACTTTACTGTCAGTGAAGGAAACTCATAAAACACGATTTGCAATGCTCTGCCGCACGTGTGTGCAAGATTTCGGACAATTGCAACTCATCTGTAGCTAGTTATAGGCCGTGCTGTACTTCAGCAGCACTCTACTGCAGCGCAACCAGATGCAAACTTTACTGTCAGTGAAGGAAACTCATACAACACGATTTGCAATGCTCTGCCGCACTTGTGTGCAAAATTTCGGACTATTGCAACTTACCTGTAGCTAGTTATAGGCCTGTACTTCAGCAGCACTCTACTGCAGCGCAACCAGATGCAAACTTTACTGTCGGTGAAGGAAACTCATGCGGCATGATTTACAATGCTCTGCCGCACTTGTGTGCAAAATTTCGGACGATTGCAACTTACCTGTAGCTAGTTACAGGCCGTGCTGTACTTCAGCAGCACTCTACTGCAGAGCAATTAGGCGCAAACTTCACTGCCAAAAAAGGAGACTTGTATGGCATGATTTCCAATGCTATTATTCTGCACCTGCCTACAGAATTTCAGATGATTGCAAGCTTTCTGTAGTTAGTTATAGGCCGTGCTGTACTTCTGCAGCACTCCACTGCAGCGCAACCACATAGTAACATCGTAATAAGTATACGAAACGTATCTATAATAGTTTGTCATGTCCTAAACTATCTATGCCGAATTTCAAATACCAGTGACGAATGAATAACTTGTTATCGAAGGTGCTGTGTTTGGGGCAGCACATACAGCACGGTGGAAGCTAGAGAGTGCTCCAACTAACATAGCTACAGTTCCCCCTTACTACAGACATAATTTTCACCAAGTTTCATATGTTTAGCCGTAAGACTACAGACAGCGTGCTACGGTTGCTGCATAATAGTACAGCACGATAGCAGCACCGCACAGAGCTGCGACTATGCTCATCGTGTTCAGCGACCCCGATAACCCTTATATGCGTCCCACTATATGGCCCAAAACAGCATATTTAGGCCTATTTTTGACTATTTTCTGTGGAGTTGGGACTTTTTCGAAAATGGCCATTTGGACCGACTTCCTTTGGGCCGGCCGCCTGAACGGTCCACGACCTAAATCAAAAATCGGCCAACGTTACGCACTAGTATCCCCTCCGTACTTGTTCATGCAACAAACCGCGTGTCTCTAGCTTGTTCCCTGAGCCCTGTGGGCGTGACACAAAATGGCCATTTTTTGGCCAAAAACGCCGTTAGGCCACTTTTGGCCGGCCGGCCAGGTGGCATGCCGGGCCGGGCAGCGAAAAAATATAGCGCGGGGCACATGGGACCATTTCGGCATTCAGAAAATGTAAACCTTTCCGGCTGAAAATGTCCACATCTCTCAAACACCGCTGCACAAAATAGACCTTTTGCAAGCGTGACTAACACAGAAAAAAACAAACGGAGCTAACTTGTCCGGAAGTGAAAATTCTCAGTTGAAAATTTTGAACAAAAATTTTTGCAAGTCGTTGTACTCATGGTGTTGATTCCAACGATATCAAACTTGTCGAGTTTCGTTCAGTATTGAGCTGACACGGTGCTCGAACGAGTCTCATAGGGCCGCGCAGAGCCTTTTACACCCATATTATAGGGGGTCGCTCTCGCGCCCCCCTATAATACAAGTGTCACAGCTGTCAGGCTCTCTGTTTACAGTTGCAAGTACATGAAAGGAACAAGTTAGGTTACGTACCAACTTCTTATTTTCTACCGTACGTACCACATGCTCTGCAACTAAAGAACGGATTCCCAGCATACGTGTTACCTAGTGACCGTCTCTCACAACAAATCCTCTTCACAAATCAGAACGTGTTAAATGTTTCTGTATGCTAACTCGCTCTATATTTACCTGCTAAAGCTAGAAAATACAACCATGTGTACCAGGGACGCACACAAGGGGTGGGGGTCGGCCGACCCCCCCCCCCCTGTCAGGAATCAGAAGACGCACCAAAATGAGCACCAACATCTACTTGCATGAAAGCTGGCTCAACCTTAGGTTTTTGGTTAAAAGAATGCTTCGCAAGAAATCCTCAGACTACAAATTCGAAAACCTTAAAGCTTCGGGGCAGAGTTCATTCAAGACGGCCAACGTTGTTGTTGTTGTTCATTTCCGGGCTCCATCAGCTTAGAAAAGCTACAAGAGGGCACTTCGGCATCTACTGGCCCAGCACACGTCTTTGCATAGTCAGGTCCACACATCGGAGAATCCGGGATGGAAGTGATGTGGAGGATTGGACCCAACCGCTCGGTAGCATAATTTGAGGACTCCAGATGCGTCAGTGTTAATGCAACACAGCCGTGTTCCCGGGAGTTTGGAACCAATTTGCACCGTTGACCAGACGGATGCCAGGGGGCACCTGTGGGGATCTCCATTTGATGGGGTCCGTGTCCATCGGATTTCCCACGAAGGTGGTTCCAAGCCTCCCAACGTTCATTTTATTTGGCAGTTAGAATTGAGTAGGTGAAATTACAAAAATCTGCTGCGCGAACTAAAACCTTATTGCCCCCAGATCCTCCGCTAGGTTTAGGCATCCAAATGGGCACACCCAATTTGGGGGTTCCGGCGCCCGTTACAAAAGTTTTCGCGCCTGCGGCGCTGGGGGTTCCGGCGCCCGTCACAAAAGTTTTCGCGCCTGCGGCGCTTTTCTAACTCGATTTTTAAAAATTTCGTCGCCTGCGGTGCTTTTCTATCTAAGGTTTAAAAAATTTCGAGCCTGTGGCGCTATTTTGTCTCAATTTTAAATATTTATGGTACCTTTGGCGCTCATGTTTTTAATTTTTGGCACCCGCGGCGCTTTTCTAGCCCAAGTTTTTTATTCTCTGCGCCTGTGCAGATTTTTGTTCAAATTTTTGTGTTCTTTTTTAAGGTTTCCAGTACAAATTTTTCTATGTCAGAAAATTTCACTACTTTTATTAAAATCGTTTTAAAGGTTTCCATTACGGAAACTTTTATAATTTCAAAAATTTTTCAATTTCTGGGAGTCTTCGCCCCCATATCCCCCGCGTGGGCTAATGACTGTTCCATAATCTCCTCTCACTTGTGCTGCAGCAGCACGGAACAATTTGTTGGAAATTGTTGCCGCTAACCCCCTCCCCTAGCGGAAGCGCGTTCAAACTTCGAACAAAACTTCGCCTAGGCCACCTACTTTCAAAATCCTGGGTGTGCCTGAATTTCTTTGGTACTACTAGCGCCGACCCCCCTGTCAGAAAACCCTGGGTGTGCCACTGCTTCGCGCTTTAGAATACAAAGAATGCAAATTTGTTTGAAGTTAACATAAGCTTTGTAAGGGGTCAGCCGTCAGCGCTGATAACAGAGAGCCTGCCAGCTGTCACACTCTTCTATAGATATGTATATACTCTTGCTGTTGCCTATCAATACCTCCATGAGCCTACAAAGAACTTACCATGGCAGTTCTTGACTTTATGAACCAATCAAACCTAAACTGTGGAGCATGACGCACCGCATGCCTCAGCTCTTCGTACACATTCTCCTTATCAAAGCCAAGCTTGTGCAACATGCACAGCAGAAACCTGAAACAATAGAGGTGAATAATAATGGTAAAGAGGTGAGGCATTGCCTGGGTGTTAGGTTAGGCACAGCGGTACGCGATACACGCACGGCCCTCACCGTAGCCATTAACATAAAATTCGGACCTTGCTACTCTTGTAGCGGGACGTAAATGTAGGTTTCAACTTTTTAGCGTTTCCCAAAGCCGTAAGCGATACTTGTATTAAAAAACTTGATCTTTAGCCGGCAAGAAAGCCAGCTAAAGTTTTAGCTAAATACCTGCGCCTGATTCAGTGGCATAGAAATAATGTGTTCAATTTTTTAGCCTACAATTTGCACTTGCGATGCACCTAATTGCGGTGTCACGTTTCAGTGCACGAACGGTTCGAAACCGATCTTATCTTGCAGGGTCGTACTGGGCTTATTCTAGGGAATTTTTCTTGGGGGGGGGGGGCCCTCGGGGGGCGAGTCATTCTTGGGGGGGCGAAAATTTTTAAAAATTTTTCTAAAAACATGCTAAAAATAGCGCTATTTTTATAGTAATCGCCAAAAAAGTTCGTTTTTAGTGCAAAATAGTGCTTAAATAGGCAAAAATCGACTAAAAATCTCCGGCGAAGCCGGAAAATTTTTGAAAATTTGGCCTTCTCAGCGATTTTTTCGGGGTACCAAAAGGGGCACCCACTTTTTTTTTGGGGGGGGGCGATTTTTGGGGGGGGGGGACGATTTTTGGGGGGGAGGGGAGGGTGTTTATGGGGGGGCCCACCCCCCCCCACTTGAATAAGGCCAGTCGTATGCCCCTGCTGTTGTCTTTGTGAAATTCCAACAGATAGAACGTTCCTTCCTCAAATCTGCTAAAGTTCCAGTATTGAAACAGAATGAAAACCTAATGCGCTGTGGAGATCCACTGGATACTAACCTAACCATCCCAGAAAAAGGGAAACGGCTCACTGGACTATTTCTCGCCAATCCTAGCTCCTTAACTCCCATCCCACAAGAGGTTAAAATAAAATTATAATGGAAAAGCGAAGCAATTTAGGATGCTAACTGCATTAAAAATCTAAAAACAGACCTGTCCTCTTCCTCCGTGTAATTTTTGCCCTTGTTGGTCCCGTAGGCAATCCGAAGCTGATAGAAGGGAGCCTTGTATTTGGCAATCTTCATGTCCAGAGCTTTCTTGATAATGTGCTTTCTTTGGATGCGAGCCTCACCCTTCTCTATCTGGGCCATAATTCGCTCGTAGTCTGCCAGCTCTTGACAGCGTTCCCAAAACACTGCGGCATATTCTTTCACCTGGAAAATTCAAAGAAAATTCAACGACTGTAACAGCAATTAACTGCATAATTTTCGCTCACTGTTGCTAAATATTAATCAAGACAATAATCTGTATATAAATTTGCAGATTTCTTTAATTTAAAAATTTCGCATTCAAACAAACACAGAAGGTGTTAACGTTAAGACAAATATAATAGATTAACCATGGGCTTCACCCAAAGAAGTTAAAAAATAGCTGTGGAATAACAGAAGGTTGTCAGATTTTTGAATGGGAATCCAGAGATTAAGGGGGGGGGCAACGAACGGGTTGGCCCGACATTGTCGGAGAGAGCTACTTCCCCCCCAACGTTAGCCAACATATCAAAGTAAAAAGTTTAGGGTGGGCAGCAATATCTCATATACGCCGTTTTTGGCTGGACGCCAAAGCACAAATTTTGGTGCGAGAAATGGGATTTTTCAAAAAGGTATTTTCAGCTCTGGTGGATAAACGGTTTGACAAGTTCTGAAACTTTCAGCCATAAATGTTAACTGTTACTAGTGCTAAATACTAAAAGTATTCCGGCTTTCGAGCGTTGCTTCCTTCTTCAGCTATAGCAGCTCAAACTTTGAAATTTGGCAAAAAGTTACGATGTGACCGTGCGCCGTTTTCGATCTAATAAAATTGACAGCCCCAAACAAAAAACATCAAAGGACCACAATAAACTTTTTGACTAACTTCTTCAGGAGTTTTTCCTTCCACTTCTCTGGAAATGTTTTCCAAATCCTCTCGGCCATACTTTTCATTGGCTTTCACAAATTGCTGGAAATCACGACGACTCCAATTTGATAAGCCTTAAAACCACAGAAACAGGACCGTATTGTTATTATTTCCAATTAATCATCATATCATCATTGTTTTAGTAGAAAAAAGAAATTGGATTTTGATCAAAACTAAAATGTTGTGGATTGAAGTACAAATATCTGTAAACCAGAAAGCTTATGATATAATAGCCTTGCTTTCCCAAGATGTAGCTCAGTTGTAGGGTGCTCTAATAGACATCTAAAAACAGAGTACCACGGAAATGACAGCTACATAAAAAGCAAAGCAAAGCAAAGCAAAAATTCATTAATTAAACTCACTCTTACCCTGACTTAACATTTCCTCCTTTTCAGCCAATTCTTCCTCGGTAAGCGCTTCTGCCTTGTCAATTAAGGCTTGCTCTTCCTTCTGCTTGGCTGTGGCCTGGGCCGGCGGAAGATCCGGATTTTTCGGCACCTTATAGCCAATGGTCTTTCGATAGAAATAGATTTCCTTGTCCAGCAGTTCAAACAGTCTGGGTGGATAGAACTGGAAGTCCTGAACGTTGGGCTGCTTGGGAGGGCGAGGAGCACGGGGCGCCTTAGGCTCGGAATGGGTGCGTAAAGCTTCTCTGAAAAAAGATTTTTTAAAAAAGTAAACTACACTTCTTACGTATGATATGCAAGTTTTAAGACTGACTTACAATCTTGTGCAGTGCCGAAGTACAATAATGTATAATGTAACTTTTTAATAAGGTAATTAAAAATAAGGTGGCTTCTTAACTAGAATAACGCGTTTAAACTAAAAACATGAACATTTCGGAAAGGGAAACATAGAAATTGGCACCACATGTTCAATCGAATAATAATGCCAGTATGTTAACAACTACTCAGAACTATTCCGCATCCAAAGATCTATACCTAAAATAGGCATCAACAGCATAGTTTGCCTTTCGTTCACGTTTTGGTGGCTCAATCCAAAAACCAATACCACGACTATTAGACTTTTGCTTCTCCCTGTAGTCTTCGCCCTCAAATTGATAGCAACTGTAATTACTCTCTTCTGTATCAAGAGTGAAACTGCGCAGGGAAGATTCGCCTAAACCTTCCAGCTTCTTTTCCAAAGCCTAAAACAGCGAATAAAAACCATTCCTCCACCAGAAACTAAAGCGAGACGGAAGTGGAAAAATCAGAAAGAGATGCAAATCAGTATCGCACTCAAAAATGGGAAAGGATAAAGCTTGACTTCTGTTCTCTCCCGCCCATCTGTGCTGGAGGACTTTATTTTGTAAAAAAAGTTTAAGCTCCGCCCCTCCCTCGATATTGGACCATCTTTACAACATCTTAGATACGGTCAGGGGCGCAAACACGGGGGATTCCCCTAAACTGATCCCCCGGAAAATTTGCCTTATCGGGGAACATTTTATAAAATTTTCCTAAAGAATAAAGTAAGAATAAAATTAACTCAGAAGAAACTAATTTGCACACACAACTAAATTTTTGCAAAATGTGTTCTGAAAAAACAGGTTTCGTTCCTGCCATATTCTAAAAAGGTCTGTTGTACATACCGCAGTCTTTTGCTCAGCTTTGGACAACAACGAATCAATGTCTTCATCAGTGATGTCGGAATCTTTGCTGGCGAAAACGTGGTCCGCTCCGTGTCTGATCATGTGCAACATCTCATCCTTACCCAGAGCTTTCTGTGCCTCCGCCAATCGTCCTAAAACACAAACACACAAAAAAATCAAAAAACGGGAATTCCGAACCAGGAAAAGTAGCAGGCATACCAAGCAGTGGACACCAAGCAATAATGATATTAATGATTGATATAAAAATACAATATCCAGCTAAACAATACAGAACTAATACACGAAAAAACTGCCGTTACCCTGCTGTATAACAACAGTGTCAAGTCGACGCTTTATTTCGGCCCGTTCAACAACGCGCTCCTCCACAGTGTTCTCCGTCACAAATCGGAACACTTTCACCGGCTTAGTCTGACCAATACGATGAGCTCGATCCTAAGAATAAACACAAAACTATCACTTGGTGCAACCGAACAACCAAACGACATGTTGACCATGGACCCCTTTGTCAACGTTTTTAAGCTACGGGTCAGGTTCTGGCATCTATCAGCAAGCAACAATGATTTATGTTACCCCTTGAAAGAAAAGAAGAATGACGTTATATGTAAACCCTTCAAGGGGTAACATAAAAAGAAAGATTTTCTTAGAGTACAAATTTCTTTTTCTCTCCTTTCCTTTCAAGGCCAGTCATAAAATGTTCACATTATGCCGTGAAGTTTATGCCACGGGCAGCTCAAGATCCTGCATAGAATGACACCACATCAAATATGCATTAATATGTAGAATCTAGTACACAATTATACTAATTGTGTATGTTTGAAAATGGTAATTTAATTTTTCAGAGAAACTGATTCCGTTAGAAGCCTGTCTTAACCGTAAATCCAATATAGCCCGGTAAAAAATTATTTTTCACATATAGCTTTAACCTGAAGTTTAAGGACTAAACCTGGCTAAGACTCTGACAGGACATCCAACAAAATTCAACCTGTTTGCTTGGGAATGGGAAGGTTCCCCCAACTTGTTGTCAGAAATTTTAAACTTTTACCGTTGTCGGACATTTTTAGTAAAAAGTCATTATTGCCCTCTTTAGGACTTTTGAAACAGTCCTACAATTAAAACTTACACAAAATTCTTTTGGTTTTTCACAATTAAACACCACATTAGTTCCCCCAGCATTTTTGGTTTAAAAAACTACACTAATGCATAAATTGTATTTACCATAGCCTGGAGATCAACCTGAGGATTCCAGTCGGAATCAAAGAGGATGACCACATCCGCTGTTGCTAGATTGATCCCCAGACCACCGGCTCGAGTGGTCAACATGAATAGAAATTTGGTGCTACCAGGTCTATTGAATTCATCAATGGATGCCTAAAACAGTACAAACGTACGTAATAACGAATTTCAAAATTACCTACCTTCTTTACACCTTTTTTTATGAAGACTATTCATATTATTACTGATGATTTTAAATGACAGAAACTAGCCATAAGAACATCCTGAAGATTCTGTTACTGAGTGAATCAATGAGGTATTAAAATATTATGCATAAACCTGTGACCACCTCGATCTAGCCAGTCCGGAAATCATAACAACAACACTCAGCATATTATTATGTACTTAAACAACGTACCTGACGTTCTTCATGAGCAGTCTGCCCATCCAAACGACAGTACTCATACTGTCTCCAATAGCAGTAGTCCTCCAGAATGTCTAACATTCTCGTCATGGAGGAAAAGATCAACACACGAGATCCTAAAATAAAGACAACACTACTGATCTATAAGTTCTTGGTGACGTCATTTTCATCTGTATCGTAGATGACTTAGCTCTTCTTGCCATGAATAAAAGCTGTTAAATTTGTGGCCGCGATGTTTCGCACACCTTTTATCATGGAAGCCTGAGATAGGAGGTGGTTCTGGATTTGTACAGGGTCCGTGCGAGTCACATGCTCACACCTGTGTATCATTATCACTTACACCCCCCCCCGGCAGCGTAAGTGTTAATGTTAATAATAAACAGATTTAACATGCACGGTCCCGGATCAAATCCCGGGCCACAAACAGTCCAAAGAAACAAATATGAAGTACATGGCAGCGTTGAAAAATAAGAAAAAGATTCTCCTAAGAGCCCTTAAGAGGATGGTCAGGAGCTATCTAGGAGAGAGTTAGGAGACCTCCTAAACCCATTTAAAAAGATTTCTCCTAAGTTTAGCTGTCGCTGCTCCTAAACTTCGCCAGCTTAGGAGAAAAGTTAGGAGTGGTGGATAGCACTCCTAGCTTAGGAGGATCTTTTGAAAGCAGATTCTTCTAAGTCAGCACCTCAGCTGAACTTAGGACCGCTCCTAGGCATAGGAGAATCTTTTGCAACGCGGCCCAGGAGTATACTCCTTTTCACTTCTACCAGCAGAGTCGTACTTCAAGTCCAGTCAGGGGGGGGGCCTTCACGCAGCATAGAACTCAGGAGAGTGTGGAAAGCCAAACCGACACTCCAGAAACTTTCTTTTGTTTTCCCCACCCCCTTGGAATGCTGGTGCTCAGTCCCGGTTTATCTGCGCTTGAGTCAGAAATAGACAACAGTATCTCGAATGATGACGGGCTTTAACAATGCAAAAGCTGTACAAAGCCCTCTGCTGAGTTCACACATTAATGACATTTACTTCGGCAAATTGCGAGTGGCGTTGGCCCTAAACAAGACAGCCATCGCCCGTCGTTGTTTTGCACAAAATTGTATGGACGGCAAACTTTGCAATAATACTGATTAAGGTGACCTACCCATAAAGAAGGAATTTTAACTGTAAATAGGTCCATCCCATCCCATGAGAAAACAAATCTGCGGAAGCCAGGGCCCAAACCATGCTTAAAAGGACTCAAAGATGCTGGTATAATTTGAAAGGACGGCTTCAAAATTTAAAACGTACCCTGTTCTTTTAGTTTCGGTAACAGTTTGTCCAGGAGAACAATTTTGCCACAGTTGTCGACTAGATGTTGGTCAGTGGTGAAAGGTGGACCCGGCTCAGCTCCATCAAACAAATACGGATGATTGCAACACTTTCTCAGATGCATCAGAATGTTCATCAGACGAGCCTTTTCCAGCTTTCCGGCACCATTTACAATGTCAATGTCCTTCATCAAGATTTTCGTATACCTGGAAAATATACGAACAATGACAACAAACAATAGAAATAAAGTAAGTACTATAATATTGCAAACACACTATAGTGAGCATAAAAAGGAAGAAACTGAACAATATTTTGAACCTTTCGTGTTATTTAAATAAAAGCTTTTACGACTTTCAAAAAAGGAAACGTTTTCATTACATTGAACATAAATAATGGGTCATTGCTTGTAACAGCAACGAAGCTTTAAAATTGAAAGCATTAATAACGCCCATTCGACGCTTAATTTTAGTTCTTTGGAAGCCACAGCGCTAAAATAAGCCCTGGGACAACCAAATGGAAACTCCTTCAGACACCCATTTCAGTTATCTCGTAAAGTAAAAGTAAGCCAATAGACTAATCAAAAGAGTCAGTATCTACTTTTAGAATCAAATACATCAATAACAGTTTTAGCTGATTACCATTCTCGCTGCATTTTAGACAGCCCAATGTATACTTTAAGCTCTTTTTTGGGTGGCAATGATTTTTCAACATCTGCTTTCAAACGACGCAACAGGAATGGACGTAAAACCTAAACAAATTATAAGCAAACTAAAAATATCCAGAGAAATAAGAAAAAAACGCCAAAATAAAAAGAAACAGCGAAAAATATTCCTAACAAGATCTATGAGCAATTAAAACAAGAAAAACGTCTATTAATACCAGATGAAGCCTTTGGACCAGCTTATCATTGCCCAGACAACTGTTAGTACTGAACCAGGAATCAAAGTCTTCTGCGGAACTGAAAACCTCCGGAAGAAGGAAATTCAGCAGAGCCCAAAGTTCATGCAAATTATTCTGGAGCGGTGTCCCCGTCAACAGCAAACGATTCGTGGATCGGAATGTGCGAACATACTCAGAAAGCTATAAAAACAAAACATGTATATAAAGAAGTGTACAATACAATGTACGATTCCAGGATTATTTAAAATGGATAAAATATCTGTAGAGATGAAATTGATAACAAATGGCACCGACCAGCCCCCAAACGTAAATATAAATAAAGTCAGAAGCGCACTGAGAAAAACGGGCCGTCAGAAAAATGTATGTATTATAAGACGTAATTAAAACTGTTGAAAAATCCCCATCCCCAGACCGCATTTTCGTCCACACCGTTAGGAACAGTCTTTGCAAAGAGCCTCGAACAAGGCGGTATAATATACTTTTTAAACAAAACAGTGTCAAACCTTAGCCTTCTCGTTTTTAATCCTGTGAGCCTCGTCAATAATAATGTAGCGCCAGTTGAATTTTCTGAATAAAGCCTTCTCTCGTAACACCATTTCATAGCTGGTTATGCAGACATCCCATTCTCCAGGCATCAAAACATCGCGAATGACTCGATTCTAAAATAATCAAACACAACAGATTGAATGCACAAATAGCGCACAACTTCAACACTGATTGAATGGAAGACATTCGCTAATTGATGTTAAGTTTCTGAAGATTTTGAGAGGGTATCATAACACTAGAACAAGTTATTCTGGGATGCTTCCTCAAATTTCAACTTGATTTTAACATTGAGCAATGTGTTCCAATCAGAAATCATCACCATGACAGGGTTTTCTCAAGAAATAAAGAAAAGAGGTCTGCCAGTAGCCCCAGGGTATTTTTTTCCGGGGGGGGCCCGGGGCCGTGGGGGAAGAATTTTTTGCAAAAATGAGTCAAAATGGTATTTTTGGCATATTTCGCATGGTGAAACGCAAAAAGTTCTCAAAAATGCCAGGATTTAAGCTAAAAATAGCTACTTTAACGAAAAAATCTCCGGCAAAGGCGGAAAATTTTTGAAAATTGGCCTATTTTTGGCAAAAATTTGGGCCTCTAAAAAATCTCGGGGGAGGGGAAGGTCAATTTCGTTGGGGGCCCGATGTAAAAAATACCCTGATAGCCCATATGATAAAACTTAAAAGCGTGGCTTAGAAGACAGAGAATACAGCGCAAGCCAACAGGTGCGCAAAACGCAATATCAAATCCCTTTATATTTGGTAAAGGGCACGCAAGGGGTCAGCTTTCTATCATCATATCTTAAAACAAACACAGCGAACCTTCATTTCCATAGTTTGCCCTAACAGACACTCCTGCCAACTTACTCTAGCTTCTTGGTCACCAATCAAGGATACAGTTCTGATGGTAGGAACCCAGCGTTCAAATTCGTTGCACCAATTTTGAAGGGTAGACTTTGGAACAATGACTAAATGTGGACCATTCACATTCTTATAGTGCTTCATGTAGCCAACCAATGAAATTGTTTGCAGGGTCTTTCCCAATCCCTAAACCACAAAACATTGTAATCAAACCATCAAGCAAATCAAACATCATAACTGCATCAATTAATAGCAAGGCCAAAACAACTACATAGGGACCATAACATTCAACGTTGTTGGTAGCGATAAACAGCATAACAAGCAAAGTGTTTGGCAAAATAAAATTTCGACAACAATAATGTTGCAAGTTTATAAAAGTGTAGGTAAAATTTAGAGAAATGTCTGGAAATATCATAAGAGATTTTGCATAAGACAGGAATTCTGGAGTCAATTTCACAAAAATATTGCAACTTTTACTTGCACTTAGTCAATGTTCCATTAAACTTTTCCTTCGACTTAGGAAAATTAGCAAAGCAAGTCGCCAGACTTGAGAACTTGTAAAAGCAAGTTCCTATGCCAGCTGTGTCATGACAAAATATAAAAATTTTAATCATGTATAGCAATTTTAGTTCACTTGTTCACTAAAAATTCGCTCAACAACTTGCATCACAAGCATCACAAGTGCAAGTTGCAAGTTCAAGGATTGACAATTTTGACAAGTGTTAGCCGACAACTTGTACAAACTTGCACACTAGCAACCTGTATTCTAAGTGCAAGTACGTAAGCACCACTTGAAGGTTAATGAAACACTTTACTTGTAACATGTAAAAGAAGAAAGAAAGATTTATATACTCCGAAGAATTTCAACGTATGTACATTCAAGTTGCAAGTTTCAACTTTCAAGTATATGAAACTGGCCCCTGGTTGACCAGATACACCATCGCAAAGAATTATAAACTGCGTCTGCTCTGCTAATCGGCTGAAAAGTATGATCGTACCATTTCATCAGCTAAGATTCCATTAATGCCATTTTCATATAATGAGATCATCCAGTTTAGACCACGAATCTGATAGTCACGCATCTCTCCATTTTTAACGTCTAAAAATACGTACACAATGCAGGGACGGAACTGAAATTATTGTCTCCAGAAATTCAAAAATGTTGGCAAAATTCAAAGCACATTCCGGCTTTTCTAAAACATTTCAGTGTGCATTATATTTTTTGAACAAAAGATATGATGTTAGTCTAGGTACGACGGTTAGCCAATGCTAAAAATCGAACCTTCGGGCAACACATTTTACTTTGTATTCACTTCGCCTTCACAATTATTTCAGGACAATACAAAACTTTCAGACAAAACCAAAACAAAAAACAAAACAAAACTCAGACGGGGTACTCACTTGAGAGACGATTTGGAAAGAAGTATGCTTCCAAGCCCCTCATGCTAGTCCCCTGAACACAAAGGATTTCAAGTTCATTACTTACACCATGGGGATGCATCGAAGCGGTAAATATTCTGAGTCATCTTTGACTCCCGGAGAAGTTCCTCATCCTCTTCCTGCTCCGTCTTTCGATGGCGATGATCGCCCAGACTGACAGATTTGTTCGCCTGGTTAGAAGGTCGTCCAGGCCCTGCCTTTACCTTCAACGGGGACGACGGAGCTCCTTTATCTAAACATAAAATTATATTTCCATGCATACATTAACACGGGGTCCGATTCTGGGGGGATCTACCCCGACGTCGGCGAAGGGTCTACCCCTGAAAAAATCCTAAATTTTATGGGGGTCTGCCCCGAAATTGGTAAAAATTGAGAATTTTTAGCTTTTTTGACAAAATTAGTGAAAAATAGCAATTTTTAGCGATTTCTAAGAAATTTTTTGAAAAAATCGCTAAAAATTACCTATTTTTGGTAAAAATCGCTGAGGGGTCCACCCTTTTTTCCTTTCTGGACGAGAGGGTCTGCCCTTTTTCCTTTTTGCTGAGGGGGTCTACCCGTTTTTTGTCGGTCTGGGGGGGTCTGCACCCCCCATTCCCCTCCCACGTTATCCTATGTTTCCATGCTGATGATAACTATACCTGCCTATATAAGCAAGACCTGTATGCACAAGAGTATGACATCGCCTGTTGTCATACTCTTATGCATTACGAACTCTTGCTTATACACGAATAAGTACTTTAGCTCAACAGGAAAACATCATTATATATTTTATGTTTTACTATAATACAATTCTATGTATTATAGGTTGGTATATCCTCTGCACGTTAACGGTTGATTCCCCCCCGCAAATTGGGCCCTAGCGAATCAAACAAGTTCGCCCGCAATCCTTGTGTTCGTTGGAGAGGGGGGAATCAGCAGTGACGCTGCCACACTCTTATGCATTATACATGCATGTATGTACACTTGAAATAAGAAACGTATTGTCTGCACAAACGAAACATAAACACCGTTGCTAATGATTATGCGTATACAGCAGCTTTCTGGCTTTGATACAAGATCACTGAAAGCTCAAGTAGAGGTCTCAGCTTAAAACGATAAAGACATCATGCGAGAGGCAGGGTATTTTTACAGGGGGGGGGGGCCCGAAATTGAGCTTTCCTCCGAAAGCGCCCCCACCCCGGGATTTTGGGCTTCCTCCTTATTGAGGTCTACATTTTTGCCAAAAACGGACAAATTTTCAAAACATGTTTTTGTAAAAATGGCTATTTTAGCCTAAATCCAGGCATTTTGATAACTTTTTGTGTTTTACCTGCATAATACTCCAAAAATAGCATTTTTGGCTCATTTTTGCAAAAGAAATTTGCCCCCGCGAAAAAATCCCTAAAAATATATACCCTGAGAATATGAACGGAAAGGTTTATGTTATCAGCTATAGGTCATGATCTGCACGATAACGGCTGACCCCATCACATACTTGTACTGAGTGACTCCTCACACGCAGATCAGTACCCAGCACACGCTTCTGTACGCTCATTCGCCATGAATGTAAAAGCTCGAAAACAGAACGACTTTGTTAGTTAGCAATGTGTCTGTTTAAAATGAACGTACACATTTGGGAGGGGCCAGCGTTAGCGAGCAGAGCATATATATACGGTATATACGTACCTGCAGCCAATAACAGAGCCTGCCAGTAGTCACACTCTTACAAAATACTTATAATACGTCTGTATATACTTTTGGACAAGATCATGCTTACCAACTCCGGCATCACCATATGACATGAAATGAGAAAAAATTTCAGTCTGCTGGAGGAGAAAGTCAAAACGCTTCGTTTTATCCATTTCAATCTTGCCCTGATAATCAGCATCCATTTGAGCCTAAAATGTT
Source organism: Trissonchulus latispiculum (assembly GCA_030248195.1). NCBI lineage: Eukaryota > Metazoa > Nematoda > Enoplea > Enoplida > Ironidae > Trissonchulus > Trissonchulus latispiculum. Next base: position 104,985 of record JASAND010030909.1, read on the forward strand.
CACCAAAGCTTAATTTCGCGCCAAAATTGGGAATGCCCATTGAACTCCAAAATTATAAATTACATATATAGTTGCCGGAAAATTTTTGAAAATTTGGCCTCCTGAGCGATTTCTTCAGTGCAAAATTTGGTACCAAAAGGGGCACCCTGGGGAGGGAAGGGTGATAATGGGGGCTCACCCCACGCCTCCACTAGAACATATATATATAAGTCCAGCTTAGTGCAATGCAAATTGCGTATATACGTATTTCGCTCGGAAACTATTTCAATTCGTAAATATACATAGATATGCAAACTTCATTCAGAAAAGTCACCTTTGTGGGTGTCTTGGGGTCACTTGTGTTCCCAGGACTTTTCAGATCTTTACCAGGTGACTCCTCACCAGGAAGCCCCGACGAAGGCTGACTTGTATCAACTTCCATTGCCAGAGACGAAGCTTCATCTTGAACAGAACTACTAGCTTGTTCCAGTGATGTCTCTTCAAGGACTAAACCAGACACTGATCCAGCCTCTTCTGGTTGAGCACTATCTGCCGTGGTCTTGGCAACAGATTCTTCGTCTGTTTCCATCACTAAAGCTGACGTTTCTCCTTCGGACATGATTTTAATGTGAAGAGAGTAACTGAACGCATACAACACTAAAAATGTCATATATATATACATATATAGAGAGGATACAATATCACAATCAAAACGTGGACATCCAGAGTCAGACCAACCTTATTCCGCGGAACAAAGTTGGTCTGACTTTGGGTGTCCACGTTTTGATTTTGATACTGTATATATTTGATTTCATTGTATCCTTGTGGATCCGTGGACTGGTAGCCGTTTTGACTTTCTCACTCATATATATAAGGAGGGAAATCCAATAGCCACGCTAGGAACTTGGTTTTAAAACGCAGTATGAGTAGCTTTTGATTAGATTTATATATGTCGAAAATAGTAGATCTTCTGTCAAACAAGGGCCATGTGTTTAGCTGAAACAAATTTGGGTCCAGTTTGTAGTTTTCGGTAAAACTTTCCGAGTTTTGAAACCCCCACAAATATGTCAGAACCCACCCTCAGCATTTTTGAAATTTTAGCTCAATATTGGAAAAAATTAAATTTCCACAAAAATTCCAATTTTTCCGAAAAAATAACCAATCAGTGGAGGCACCGGGGGGGCCGCGGGCTCCCCCCCTTTGCGATTGGGCCACTCCCTGTGGGGTGTCGGCCGGGGGCTCCCCCAGAACATTTTTTCAGGTGTTTATATGCATAGTGTTTTAAAAAAATTTTTAAAAATCGGCAAATTTTTGCTAAAAATCGCAAATTTTTAAGCTAAAATTTGTGAATTTTTTGGAAAATGAAGGTCAAATTTGCTAAAATTTGGCAAAAATTTTAGATTTCCCAAAAAAGGTCGCCGGAATTCTGGGTCGGGCCCATAACATATATATAGGTGTAAGGTGGGGGAGTTGGGGGTAGCCCCCAGCCATTTTCTCAACCCTCCCAGAACTTTTGGGGGGGTCGTTCCCCCCAACTAACTGGAAAAACGGCCAAAAATAGGGTATTTTTAAGATACCCCCCTCAGTTGGGGGGGGGCCAAAAATTTCTGGGGTGGTTTGGAAAAATGGCTGGGGGGTTACCCCCCCCCTCAAACTTCCCCCCCAATTACACCTGTGCTTGGGAGCTACACACAGGTGCACTAGGAAATTAGATATATATAAGTAAGGTACTAGTTTTCGCTGGACATCACAAATTCAGCTTAGCATGGCAAGCAAGCATAGGACTGCTCTCCCTGAGGGAACTCAAGTGACGTTGTAAACTAAACCTGGAGCTTCCAACGCTTTAAGGGGCTTCTTCCACCAAAAACAATTTCTCAATTGAATATATAAAGAAAAGGTCTGCAAACATAGGTGTAACGGGGATTTGGGTTGGGGGGCATAGGTGTAATTGGGGGGGGGGGTTTGGGGGGGGTAACCCCCAGTCATTTTTCCAAACCCCCCTCCAGAAATTTTTGGGGCCAACAGCTGGGGGGGGGGGGTAGTCGCGCCGACGGCGCGAAACTTGGCCGAAATTTGGGCTTGGGCATTTTTAGGGTAAATTTAGCAAAATTTTTCAAAAAGTCCAAATTTTTGGCTTAACGTGTTTATTATCGCAAGAAATACATGTTTATAACGGTTTTATGGACTTCTAAACGCAATATTGACCTTATTCTGGACTCGGAAACATGTTGGCAATCAAGCTTTCGAGTTTAAAAAACACTGTCAATGTCAAAATTAGTTAATGATTTCATGTTGTTCGGCATTAGCAATGGCTGAAAATGCGATTTTTGGCATAAAAATTGAAAAATTTTTGGGCGGAGGTTTGGGGGGGGGGTCGTGGGGGGGTTTGGGGGGTGTAAAAAATATGGCCCCCCAAAATTGCGGGGGAGGGGGCCCCCACCCCAAATCCCCGCTACACCTATGTTGGAGCCCCTCCCCCGGAATTTTGGGGCCCTTTTTCGGACCCCCCCAAACCCACGGCCACGACCCCCCCAAAAAATTTTCTATTTTTATGTCAAAAATCGCATTATCAGCCATGCTAATGCCAAAAAACATTCAACCGTAGAGAGCAATTTTGATCATTGAGACTGGGGTTTTGTATATATATATACATTAACACGGGGACCGATTCTGGGGGGTCTACCCCGACCTCGGCGAGGGGTCTGACTACCCCTGGAAAATTCCTAAATTTTAAGGGGGTCTGCCCCGAAATTAGTAAACATTGCGAATTTTTAACGTTTTTGACCAAAAATTAGTAATCAATGACGTTTTTCAGCGATTTTCAAGAAAGTTTTTGAAACAATTGCTAAAATTTGCTAAAAAATTAGCAATTTTTAGTAAAAATCGCTGCGGGGTCTACCCTTTTTTCCTTTCTGGACGAGAGGGTCTGCCCTTTTTTCCTTTTCGCTGAGGGGGTCTATGTACCCGTTTTTTGTCGGTCTGGGGGGTCTGCACCCCCCCATTCCCCCCCCCACGTTATCCTATGGTTTTAAACTCAAAAACTTGAATGCCAACATGTTTCTAAGTCTAAAATAAGGTCAATATTGAGTTTAGAAGTCCATAAAACCGTTAAAAACGTGTTTATCTCGCAATAATAAACACCTTAAGCCAAATATCTGGACTTTTTTGAAAAATTTTGCAGAATTTACCCTAAAAATACCTATTGTTTGGCCAATTTTGCGCGACTACCCCCCCCCCCCCAGGGGGGGGGGGGGGGGGGGGGGGGAAGCAGTGGCGGATCCAGGATTTTGTGAAGGGTGGGGCCCCAGCTCAAAAGAGTTCAAGATAACGCCAGAATTATGAATATATACTAACCCTGAGATCTTAAACGTTTTTCGAAAGTGTGCAGAGATAGATCTAAGTTGTGATGCCTGATTGAAACAAATTCAACGTTCTAAGACTGTTGCGATCAATGAAACCAATGTAGTGTGCCTAGTCTTTGGCAATATGCAACACATTCTGATTAAATTCTTCAGTTTGCGCAGTTTAAAACTGTTTTGGCGAAAGGAATTTTGTCAAATGTGCCAAACGAAAACCACGCCGAAGGCGTGCGCGGATGGCCGCGCGTGACGGCCCCATCGCCGCGCGAAAAGCACTTAAGGTGGTGATTCCCTTTGGTCACATAGGCCCTATTTCTTTAAAGATTAAACGGATTAGATTAAAATTAATCCGCATTAAGGAAATAGCACCTCGGATTAAACGGATTATAATTTAAACCGGCGAGTTTTACGAGTTAAACGGATTAAATTTAATCCTATTTCTTTAATGCACCTAGGATTAAAATTTTAATCTAATCCTGTTTCTTTATTCACACTTCGGATTAAAAAATCAACGAGTTAATTTTAATCCGACCTGCTTAATCGCTGTTTCTTTAAAGATTAATATTAATCCGTTTAATCCGTCGCCTGCATTTTCAACTAGCTTTTAATCCTCGTGCAGTTACGCGGATTAAACGGATTAAAAGTTGGCGGATTATAATGTTTAATTGCTCTTTCTTTAATGGCGGATTAAATGGATTAAAATCAACTCGTTTAATCCGCGGATTAAAAATGGGCGGATTAAACGAGTTAATTTTAATCCGTTTAATCCCTTTAATCCAGCATTAAAGAAATAACAATTAAAATTTTAATCCGGCTGATTTTTAATCCGTTTAATCCGACAATTTTAATCTTTAAAGAAATAGGCCCATAGAGTTTGCACCATTATTACTCATTCATTACTTGGAGTTAAGAAGCCATTTTTACATCAAAATGTAGCTTGACATTTGCTCTTTCTAATGCATGCCACGAAACTAATGTTGCTTTTCTAAAATATTTTTAACACATTTCAGAAAAAGTATAATTTTCCTGAATTTTTGCAGACTCAAGTAAATTTTTTCGCGAGGCATCGGTTACATCATTCGATACCCCCATCAAATAGCTGGGGACGATTTTTTATTTATTGTGAACTAGTGGGAAAAATGCCCTAAACGGGCATGCAATGGCTAGAATAGGGAAAGAAGGAAGGGCGGAAAAATGCCAATATATACGTATATATATATATACTTGACAGTCGGCGCTGAAAATGGTAAGAAACTAGATTCAGCGCCGAATAGGGAAAGCAGTCGGCGCTGAAAATGATAGAAACTAGATTCAGCGCCGAATAGGGAATGCAGTCGGCGATGAAAAGGATAGAAACTAGACACAGCGCCGAAAAGGAAATCAGTCGGCGCTGAAAATGATAGAAACTAGATTCAGCGCCGAATAGGAAAAGCAATCGGCGCTGAAAATGATAGAAACTAGATTCAGCGCCGAATAGGGAATGCAGTCCGGTAGCGTGGAACAGGCAATTCCTCCGTCCATCCTATTCGCGTGAACTGCTCTGCACTACCCGAGAACTTGGTATATACTGCGTTTGAAATGAGGCAGGCTATTATCGTTTGTGTAAGCAAAGTCTGCTTTTGAAGAGTAGAAACTTCGTGGTTGATTGTGGATAATGAACTAACGCAATTAACATTAGGTGTCATTATGTGAATGAAATGTGCCGTCGCTAGCTAGCATTGTTCTTTAACATAAAGTTAAAGCCGGAGCTGCTGTCTTCTGCATAAAGTACGTACATAAACTGCATTGCGTATTAGTAATAATACTAGTCCCAACTGAAAATACTCTGCTACGCATTCGTAGTTTTAATAATCTCGCACTTAATAACAGTCTAAAACAAATGAAGTGTCATTGATCGTTAAAAATGTTGTGTTGGAAAAACAGTCGCGAGGCTCAAGTAAGTCTAAAAGTAGACTACCCAGGGTCAGTCTCTATGTTACTGTTTAAGCTAAAATTGTATATATATATATATATATATATATATATCAACATATCAACTCTCATATCAACATCTTGCAATAATTCACGCGAGTAGGTATAAAACCCAGTCACAGTTAATGAGATTACCTTATCGACGGTAACATTGTTTGTGAAATGAACCGTTGAGCTGGACATATCGCAATTCACGCGAATAGGATGGACGGAGGAATTGCCTGTTCCACGCTACCGGACTGCATTCCCTATTCGGCGCTGAATCTGCCTATTCGGCGCTGAATCTAGTTTCTATCATTTTCAGCGCCGACTGATTTCCCTTTTCGGCGCTGAGTCTAGTTTCTATCCTTTTCATCGCCGACTGCATTCCCTATTCGGCGCTGAATCTAGTTTCTATCATTTTCAGCGCCGACTGCTTTCCCTATTCGGCGCTGAATCTAGTTTCTTACCATTTTCAGCGCCGACTGTCAAGTATATATATATACGTATATATTGGCATTTTTCCGCCCTTCCTTCTTTCCCTATTCTAGCCATTGCATGCCCGTTTAGGGCATTTTTCCCACTAGTTTCCTGCATTTTTCCGCTTTAGCGTTTTTAAGAGGGCTTAATATATAAAATGAATAAACTGCCATAGAAACGATTTGAAAAACCAGAAAGGACGTACATATATACGTACGTATATATCTATTGTAAGCACGTTTAGGGCATTTTTATCATTGTACGGAGCACTATCTCTTTATATTGATGTGTGTGTGTGTGTGTGTGTGTGTGTGTGTGTGTGTGTGTGTGTGTGTGTGTGTGTGTGTGTGTGTGTGTGTGTGTGTGTGTGTAAAGGTTTATCTGAAAAGAGAACATCGGGGTCATCGCGGTGCGTAGGGTACGGAAAATTTCTAAAAACGCAATTGTGTCAGCATCAGAAAACGTTTACAGACGGGCTATCGGAAAACAGGATGACGGGGGACCGAACTCCCCCGGGGGGTGAGGGGGGTCGTCGCAGTGCGTGGGGGTAGGTAAATTTGGAAAAACGCAATTTTGTATGCATCAGAAAATTACGTTTAGTAAAGGTTTCCGGAAAACAGGAAGACGGGGGCGAACTGCCAGGGGGGGGGGGTGTCGTCGCAGTGGATGGGGTACCGGGACAATTTGAAAAAACGCACGTTTTTTCTTCATCAGAAAACGTTGAGGTAGCGTTTTCTGGAAACACAGAAAGAGGAATGACGAACCCTACCGGGGGGGGGGGTGGTCGTCGCGCTGCGTGGGATCCGAAAATTTGAAACAACGCAATTGTTTCACCATCAGAAAACGTTACGTTTAGTACAGAGGGGGGCTATCGGAAAACAGGATGACGGGGGCCGAACTCCCACCGGGGGAGAGGGGGTGGTCGCGGTGCGTGGGGTTCGGAAAATTTGAAAAAACGCAATTGTTTATGCATCAGAAAACGTTATATCAGAGGGGCTGTCGGAAAAGAGGACGACGGGGGGTCGAACTCCCACCGGGGGCGGACGTCGCGCGCTGCGTGAGGACGTGCAATTGAGAAAAACGGAATTGCTTCTGCATCAATAAACTTTAGTTAGGGTTATCCGGAAAACAGAGATGACAAAAAGGGGCCAGCCGAACTTCCGAGGGGATGGGTTCGTCGCGGTGCGTGGGGTTCGGATAATTTGAAGAAACGCAATTGTTTAAGCGTCGGAAAACGTTTGCAGATGGGCCGACCGGCGAGGCGCAGACGACTGGGTCGAGCTCCCACCGGTGGCAGCCCTGGTCGGCGGTGTGGTTCGGAAAGCTGAAACCGCACCTGCTTCTGCATCAGAAAACGTTTACAGTGGGGCTATCGGGTGCGAGGAGCAGGGGCCGAACTCCCAGCGGGGGGGTCGTCGCAGTGCGTGGGGTGCGGAAAATTTGTAAAACCGCAATTGTTCCTGCATCAGAAAACGTTTACAGAGGGGTTATCGGAAAAGAGGATAATAGGGGACCGAACTTCGGCTGGTAATGTCGCACTGCGTGGGGGACGAACAATTAGAAAAAACCGCAACTGTTTCTGCATCAAAAAATGTTTAGTAAAGGTTTTCCGGAAAACAGGAAGACGGGGGCCGAACTGCCAGGGGGGGGGGTCGTCGCGGGGGGTGGGGTGCCGAAAATTTGGAAAACGCAATTGTTTCTGCATCAGAAAACGTTTAGTAAAAGGTTTTTCTTCGGGAAACAGGAAGAGGGGCACTGAAGTCCATTTGGGGGTAAGGTCGACTTGCATGTTTGGGGAGACCAGCAATTTGAAACAACGCAATTGAGCTTCTGCATCAAAAAACGTTTAGTTAAGGTTATCCGGAAAACAGGATGACTGGGAGCCGAACTGCCCCCCCTTGGGGTCGTCAGGGTGCAAAAAGGGGTAGCCATGGAAAATTTAGAAAACCGCAACGTTTCTTGCATCAAGAAAACGTTCACAGAGTGATTACCGG